>JACEIK010003556.1:9324-25431 GCA_018107945.1 Datura stramonium | reverse complement strand
TATCAGATTTCAGCTTTGGGTCATTCAATTAAGTTATAATGTTCAGTTATGTTCAGATCATGATTTCAGAATAAAGCATGTAAGCCCTACTCTCAACTTATTATCTTGATTATGTTTTATATTATGCATGTTTTGAATGATTTTATTTACTTAAGAGGTTTTACTAACCATGCATACTCGGTACATTCCACGTATGCATACTCTATGATGTATCATTTTATGATACAGGCTTCGATCTTCAATCTCAGCCTCATCATTAGTCGGTTTCCGGAGTTAGCATTCAGCTTCAGTGGTGATTCTTCATCTCCCGAGGACTATTCGTTATAAGTTTTTTTTTGCATTTTCAATTTTTAGACTTGTTGGGTTAGTTGGGGTGTTATCCCATCAACCCATCAGATATGTTAGAGGCTTTCAGACTGTATGTAGTAATCATCTTTTCGTTTATGAGGTGAGTTATGGTTCCGATGTTATGTTATGATTAGACTTCCTCTATGTTTATAATGTTAAGTCTTCCACTTTATTTAATTGAGTTAGATGTATGTTCATGCCATGGGTCGACTTGGAGTCTCTCAGGGCTCGTTGTCCCGTGTCTCAATCAAGGCCTATGTTTAGGTCGTGAAAAACTTGGTATTAGAGAAATAGGTTTTGAAGTGTCCTAGGGTGTCTAAAACCCGCGTTATGTAGTCTTTTTCTTGGGTGTGAAGCGTGCCACACTTATGATGAAGAGGGTACGAGACGTTTAGAAAATATTCCTTTTTTCACGATGTATGTTGTGGGGTGAAATGTCTCTCTACCCTTATAACTCGTGCTATTTGCAATTGCAGAATCATACCTCCCCGCAGAGTCAACGGCAGAAGAAACGAAACTGGAAATGTCCATGAGGATGGAAATGGGGACGGGCACCAACAAGCCCTACCAACCCATGAGCACCATGCATCATAGCCGGTTGCCTACGCTGACTCCAAGGAAACCATTTAGATGCTAGCACAGGCCTTGGCCGCCCAGGTCAACCAGCAAGCTGTAGCGCATGTCCCACAGAACGGGAATGCGACGGCAACATGGGTCAGATATTTCCTAAGGATGAACCCACCCGAGTTTCTTGGGTCAAGGGTGGACGAGGATCCACATGAATTTATTGAGGAGATTCTGAAGACCACCTAGGTCATGGGGGTGAATGGACAAGAGTGTGTTGATTTGGCCTCATATCAGTTGAAGGGGGTTTAACACATTTGGTTTAGATAGTGGAAGGATAGTAGAGAAGACGGAGCAGGCCCTATCAGTTGGAATGAGTTTCACATCACTTTTCTAGATCGGTTCTTCCCTCGGGGGATGAGGGAGCTGAAGATGGACGAGTTCGTGAATCTAAAACAAGGAAAGACAATAGTGCAGGAATATTCCCTAGAGTTCACTCATTTGTCAAAGTACGTCCTAGAGTTAGTGGTTGATCAGAGGGCTCGAGTGAGCATGTTTGTTCATGGGATGGCAGACTATCTAGACAAGGATTGCAGAACTGACATGCTTCATTAGGATATGGATTTTCCTCGAATAGTCTTGTACGCCCAGCAGATGGAGGTGGCTCATCTGAAGGAGAGAGAGCCCAAGAGGGCCAGGACAGACATCTATAGGTTCTCTCAGTTGAGACCGAGTGGTAGGCATCGATAGCAGTCCCACCAGGGATGTACAACCCTAGTATCTACAGTGACAAGTGTGCCATCCTGACCTTGGCATGACAAGAGGGGACGACATCAGGCTCTAGGGGTCAAAGCAGTAGGCCCATAGATTCTAGTATCCAAGTTTGTGATAGGTGTGGTTGGAGGCACACATGCAAATATTTTGCAGGTACTGGTGCTTTTTTCGGGTGTGGGAAGCCCGAGCGTATGCTCAAAGATTGCCCAGTAGTGAGACAGGGCCATGATAGGGGACGAGGCCCAGCTTCCAGTTCAGCATCTCCACCAGCACTCCCAGCCCAGTAGGGGACATCTACTATCACAGGTGGCGGTAAGCGCTAGAACAAATTCTATGCCTTAGCATTCCGCCAGGAGCAGGAGGTCTCCTTAGATGTAGTCACTGGTATGTTACTAGTTTTTCACCTTGATGTATATGCTTTGTTAGATCCAGGGGATACCTTGTATTTTGTGATGTCCTACGTGGCTAATAGTTTAGGAGTCACTCCCGAAATCTTGCTAGAACCCTTCTCAGTCTCTACTCCAGTGGGTGATTCAATTGTAGCTAGACAGGTGTATAGAAGTTGCCCGGTCACAGTCCTTCAAAAAGTACCTCAACAGATTTAGTAGAGTTAGCCATGACCAATTTTGATGTTATCCTCAACATGGATTGGCTATTTGCTTGTTATCCTCAGTTAATTGTAGAAAACGCACAGTAGAGTTCAGATTTTTGGGTAAGCCAGTCATAAAATGGGAGGGTAGTTCAGTTATGCCTGTAGCTTCTTTCATTTCCTATCTTAAGGCCAGAAAGATGATCTCTAAGAGTTTCATATACCATTTAGTTAGGATTAAGGATGCTTCATCTGAGACCCTACTATCCGGTCAATCCCAGTAGTATGTAAGTATCCAAAAGTCTTCCAAGATGATCTACTAGCAATCTCTCCTGAGCGGTTGATTGATTTTTGTATTGACCTTCTTCCCGATACGCAACCTATATCTATTCCTCCTTAAAAAATGTCTCTAGCCGAGCTAAAGAAGTTGAAGGAGCAGTTGAAAGACCTTTTAGATAAGGGGTTCATCAGACCGAGCAAATCCCCATGGGTGCACCAGTTCTCTTTGTTCGAAAGAAGGATGGTTCTCTTCGTATGTGTATTTATTATCGACAATTGAGCAAGGTTACCATCAAGAACAGGTATCCCTTCCAAGAATTGATGATTTGTTTGACCAGCTTCAGGGTGCCAAGTGCTTTTTGAAGATAGATCTCAGGTCCGGATACTATCAGCTCAAGGTTCGGGAGAGTGATATCCTGAAGACAGTCTTTTGGACTAACAAATGCTCCTACAGCTTTTATGGACTTGATGAAAAGGGTGTTCAAACCATACTTGGATATGTTCGTGATCGTGTTTATCGATGACATCCTCATATACTCTCGGAGCGAGGAGGAGCATGTCGCTCATTTAAGGGTGATACTACAAACTCTCAAGGACCACCAATTATATTCTAAATTCAGCAAGTGTGAGTTTTGGTTTGACGAAGTGGCATTTTTGGGCAATGTGGTGTCAAGTAAGGGCATAAAGGTGAACTCTCAAAAAATAGAAGCGGTGAAGAATTGGCCTAGATTGGTGAATCCTTTAGATATCAGGAGTTTCTTGGGTTTAGCCAGGTACTATCGGAGATTTATTGAGGGTTTTTCATCTATTGCAGCGCCATTGACCAAATTGACCCAAAAGAAAGTGAAATTCCAATGGTCGGATGCTTGTGAGAGGAGCTTCCAAGAGTTGAAGACTCGACTCACCTCAGCACCAGTGTTAACCCTACCTGAGGGTACCAATGGATTTGTGGTGTACTGCGATGCTTCGAGAATCGGCCTTATTGTGTATTGATGTTGCATGGTACAGTTATAACTTACTCTTCCAGGCAGCAGAAGGTTCATGAGAAGAATTACCCGACTCGTGATGTTGAATTGGCGGCGGTGGTATTTGCCTTAAAGATATGGAGACACTATCTATATGGGTTCCATGTAGATGTGTTTATGGACCACAAGAGCCTACAAGATGAGTTTACACAGAAGGATCTAAATCTATGCCAAAGGAGGTTGTCTGAGCTAATCAAGGATTATGATATGAGTGTCCATTACCATCCGGGTAAGGCCAATGTGGTGGTAGATGCACTTAGTAGACTCTCCATGGAGAGTGTGTCCTATGTAGATGAGGGAAAGAAAGAGTTGGTGAAGGATGTGCATCGACTTGCACGGTTGGGAATTCATTTGGTTGACTCGACTAATGGTGGTGTTATAGTTCAGAATGGGTCAGAATCATCTTGGTTGCTAGTGTGAAAGCTAGAAAAGACGAGGACCCTATTTTGGTAAAGTTTAAAGAGGTTGTTCAGAATCATAAGGTAGAGGTCTTCTCTAAAGGGGGAGATGGTGTGCTTCGATATTAGGGTTGCTTATGTGTCTCGGACATTGGCGATTTGAGAAATTGGATGTTGCAGGAGGCTCACCATTCCATATATTCGATACATCCAGGTGCCACTAAGATGTACCATGATGTACGAAAAATTGATTGGTGGAATGGCATGAAGAAGGACATCATAGAATTTGTAGATAAATGTCCGAATTGTCAGAAAGTGAAGGTTGAGCATCATAGGCCGGGAGGTGTGCTTCAAGAAATCATTATCCCTACTTGGAAGTGGGAGTAAATAAATATGAACTTCATTACAGGGTTGCCTCACACTCGTCGGCAATATGACTCCATTTGGGTTGTTATAGACAGATTGACTAAAGAGGCTCATTTTTTATCGGTCAAAAACCACTAATTCAGTGGAGGTTTATGCCAAACTATACATTCGAGAGCTAGTTCGATTGCATGGAGTGCCCTTGTCCATCATATCAGACAGAGGTACTAAGTTACATCTCAGTTTTGGAGATCGTTTCAAAGTGGACTTGGTACTCAAGTCAAGCTCATTACAACATTTCATCTGCAAACAATTGGTTAGGAGGAGTGGACTAGTCAGACTTTCGAGGACATGTTGAGAGTGTGAGTGATTGACTTCAAGGGAAGTTGTGATAATAATTTGCTTCTTACCATTCCAACATTCAGATGGATTCGTTTGAGGGTCTCTATGTGCGGAGATGTAGATCGCCTATTAGTTGGTTTGAAGTCACTAAAGCTACAATGATAGGACTAGATTCAGTCCATGAGGCTATGGAGAAAGTTCAACTTATACGGGACAGGTTGAAAACAGCTCAAAGTCGTCAAGAGTCCTATGCGTATGTGAGGAGGAGAGAACTTGAGTTCGAAGTTGACGATTGGGTGTTTCTAAACGTGTCTCCCATGAAAGGAGTGATAAGGTTTGAAAAGAAAGGAAAACTCAGTCCCCGTGATGTTGGTCCATACCGAATTGTGAAACAGGTTTGTAAGGTAGCATATGAATTGGAGTTGCCCTGAGAATTAGCTTCAGTCCATCAAGTTTTCCATGTATCGCTCCTAAAAAAATGTTTGGGTGATCCAGCTTTAGTTGTTTCGGTGGATTGTTTCGGTGTGAAAGACATCCTTAGTTATAAAGAGGTTCCGGTGGAAATACTGGATTGTCAGGTTCGAAGGCTAAGGAAAAAAGAATTAGATTCTGTTAAAGTTTTATGGATAAATCAGTACGTGGAGGGAGCTACATGGGAAGTTGAAGTAGATATGAAGGCTAGATACCTACATTTATTCCCTACCGGTTCAGTTCCAGCTTGAGGTATCAGTTTTTGCCTAAAAACTCTATTCAGTTCCACGTTTAGTTCATGTGCCCTAGTTTCTTTCATGTAAATGGATGTATGTATGACTCGTGAATTCAGTTAAGTCATGTAGTTCAAATCGGAGGCAGTCATTTCGTCAGTTTTCAGCTTAGATAATCAGTATTTGAGTATGACAATTGCGTTTCTCTACTTTTCTACATAATTTCTGACATTCGAGGATGAATGTTCCCAAGGAGGAGATATTGTTATACGTTGAAAGGCCAAAGATCAGACCCGAGAGTTGAAGCGGAGAAAATAGGATTTTCTGCACCAGGTCACAAAACGAGTCGTCATGTGACCCGTCGGGTTGACCACGAGTCGTTAAGTAACTTTAGGTGAGGAGTGATGACTTGCCTGGGAATTTCATATTTGGGGTGACCACAGATGTGACCGCGAGTCATGGTCAACCCCATGAGTTTGCAGGTCATCCATGGTCAAGGACAGTTGAAGGATGATGAATGAACTGGCAGTGTACCCCATGAATGGACACCACACGTCGTGGTCAGATACCACGATTTGTTAGGTTAGTCGTGGTCATCAGTTGATCAGGGACTTAAGGTTTTGGGCAGTGGAGGTAACGGACGGGGACCACAAGTCGTGGTCACTAGCGAGAAGCCTGTAGGTGCTTCGTGGGGATCCTTTGAGGAAAAGTGGTAGTGCAATTAATGACAGCAGATGACGACTATTGCCCTGTGGTAACGACTCATCCAGTCCCCTAGTTAGGACTGGCAGTTAGTTTTTTCCTATGAATTTAATAAGGGATTATTCATAATTGCTATGATCCTAAGACCTAAACTACATCGTTTTAAGCCAAGAAAGGTGAGTTTTCAAAGGGTTAAGTTCATTCTAGGCTATTGTTATTCATGCATGCAAGAGTAAATATCTAGAGAGGTGATCAAGCTCAATTTCCTCCAAGTTCTTCTCAATTCTTCCTTGGACAATTAGAGGAAGTTGTAGAATCTGATTCTCTCAGGTATGTAAGGTCATGAATGGGTGAATTTGTTAACACTTATGCCCAATCCCTCTATTTCATGAAAATATATATGTTGATCGTATGGGGTTTTAACTCAATGCATGAATTTCCAAAGTTCTACATGAGTATGATCTAAGTATGTTTATATTATTGAAATATGATTCATGGGAAAGTTTTACAATGTTTTCAATTATAAATCATGTTTCCAAGTTTATAAATTATAATGCCCATCCATGAGAAGTTCATGAAAGTTGAAATTTATGATGTATGTTAAAGTATGATGAGATATTTATGATTAAAAGCATGTTTTGAAGTTACCCAAGTCTATGATCATGTTTTCAAGTGAACCAAGTATTTCCAAGCATGTTTAAGTATTGGACAAGCCCATATTTTCAAGTATGATTTATGATTTCAAGTTGATTAGCTTACCACATGGTTTTGGAGTCAAGACTCCCAATTATGTTCAGGTTGTGGTATGGTTTGAGCCAAGACTCCTCATGTATGATTTCAGATTTTATATGTACATGATTATTCATCTTCGTCACTAGATGATGGTCAGCTTCGTTGAAAAATGATGGAGAGCATATGTATGTTTTTGAGAGTAGTGTCTAGCACCGAGTAGGCTAAGGGTCAATCATCTCTATGCCTCAGAACTACACGCCAATGTAGGTATGATCAGATTATTTGGGACCTACTTTGTGAGCTTTACCTTACCCCAATGGGCCTTTAGCTTGATATCAATATCATGGTAGTATATTTAACCCTGGAAAGACTTTGATGGCTCTGCCCACTTGACTGTGATAGTCGAGACCACGTAAGCTCTATCGTGGTAATGTCGGTTATATGACGAGTCTCCCATGGTTCCTCATGATGTTAGTTATGCATGTTTATCATTCATGATATATGTGTGTGTATATATATATATATGTTCTAAAACAGGTTTGACCCAATGCACACTTTTACTTATGATTATCAGATTTTAGCTTTAGGTCATTCAATTAAGTTATGATGTTCAGTTATGTCCAGATCATGATTTCAGAAAATAGCATGCAAGACCTACTCTTAGCTTCTTATCTTGATTATGTTTTATATTATGAATGTTTTAAATGATTTTATTTATTTAGGAGGTTTTGCTTACCTTGCATACTCAGTACATTTCACGTACTTACCGCATACTCTATGCTGTATCATTTTATGATACAGGCTCGGATCTTCAGACTCAGCCTCGTCATTAGCCGGTTCCTAGAGTTAGAATTCAGCTTCAGTAGTGAGTCCTCATCGACCATTCGTTATCAGTTATGTTTGCATTTTCAGTTTTCAGACTTGTCAGATTAGTTGGGGTGTTGTCCCATCAACCCATCAGATATGTTAGAGGCTTTCAGACTGTATGTAGTAATCATCTTGTCATGTATGAGGTGAATTTCGGTTCCAATGTTATGTTATGATTAGACTTCCTCTATGTTTATTATGTTAAGTCTTCCTCTTTATTTAATTGAGTTAGATGTATGTTCATGCCATGGGTCCACTTGGAGTCTCTCGGGGCTCCTTGTCCCGTGTCTCGATTCGGGCCTATGTTCGGGTCGTGACTCGAAATCTGTCGATGTTGAGCGTATTTATGCACTTATTATCCATATGTTTTCCATACTTAAATATGTTTAACAAAGAAAGTGTGTTTTGGTTTTATATGATATTTGTGAAAAAGAGCTAATGCAAATGATTAGATGTTTACAGGGACACAAATGATGGAATTAGAACGTATTTGAGGCCTGAAAGAGAAAGAGTTGCTAAGAAAAACTCAAAAGGAGCAAGTGTGGCAACATATTAGAAAAGAGCATCATGCAAGCACATCTATGCAAGGACCTGCGTGACACGCATGTAGGACCAAGCAAGGGGTGGTGCGACGCTCAAGGCGGTGCCAGGCAACAAGGTTTTGCAAAACCGAATACCAGTCAAGTGGGAGCAATGCACATTTATTCTACAACTATATATACCCCTCTGAGGACATTTTTTAGAAAAAGAACTTAGTTAAGAATTAGATACCACTAAATTTTTTACTAATCTTTAGAAGTGAATTATTGTAAGTGTGGAAAATATTATTCCATGCGAGTATTGAAGGAAAAACATCAAGTTCTTGTGATTTTATTTAGCTTTCATGATTTGCCAAATAATTTCATATTATTGTAAGTATTTCATTATGACTTATTATAAATCTTCTATTATTGTTTCTTCAAACATGAGCAGCTAAATCTCTTTAGCTAGGATTGCAGAAATCATGATAGATTAACAAAAGTAGGTGAAACAAAATAGTGATTCTTGAATGGTGAATTGAGTGGAGCTTCGTTTTAATGAGTTTTAGCGGTTGCAAATATTGAAACGTGCCTGTATCATCAACTTGCTTGACCAAAGAGGTTGAAGATAGGAAAAGGGAATAACGATAGAAATTTTAGGCTACCAGCCCTCATCAAATTAAATTGAGCTCTAACCGACGATAGTTTATCCAAGACTTATGGCGAGGGAACAATATAAACACCTAAAGTCTGAGAGAATTTAGGTGAAATTCATCTATATAGGTCATAGATGATCTTAACTGTCAGTCTTACACAAAATTTACCAGGATGGATCATTAATGAAGAAGCCTACTACGTCATAAGATCAGGGGGAATACATTCATAGTTTTTTCTCATAACATTGATAACAACCTAATCACTATTTAAAATTACTTTTTCTTTTATTTACGACCCCCCCTTCTGAAATATTGACTACCGGTTGATTTACTCATCATTAATAAATTATTTCTACCCTATTACCTGTGGTATCAACCCCAACCTAATTGGATTACTATACTTAATAGAGACCTCTTTATACTTTATTGTGAGGTGTAATTTGGGCATGATAAATTTTGGCGTCATTGTCTGAGAATACGATATTGAAATAGTTAATTGGTGTTTAAATTGTTATTATAGTCCTTATTTCTTGATATGTGTTTTTTTGTTCTTGAGTCCTCAGAGGACATGGCAGACCACACTAGACCATTAAACCTTCCCTTTTAGGAAGGACTAACGGAAGAATAGCAAGTCGAAGCCCTACTAAGGGGTGAACATACTCAACAATCTAGGTAGGCCAGGAGAGATGATCTATACGAAGAAAACATTGATCTAGATGAGGTTGGTTTCACTAGAGCGATAGTGCCACCACCTCTGCCAGCAAATGTTAAGTTGGACATTACCAGCATTATGATAGAACTACTGAGCATGAAGGGGCTATTCAAAGGACTGCATGGAGAAAATACTAACCATCATTTAATCAATTTCACTGGAATATACAATACTTATAGTCTGCTAGGGGTTACATAGGAGGTTATCACAATCAGGTTGTTTCAATTCTCACTAACAAGGGAAGCAAAATTGTGGTTATATGACTTTTCAGATGATTCCATTACCACAGAGCCAGAGTTGACTGAAGCTTTCTTGGAGAGGTTTTCCCACCCTCAAAGATGATTCAGTTAAGGGATGAGATAGACCATTTTATACAGACCGAGGGGGGGGGGAGATCTGCATGAGGCTTACCTCATGTTTAAGAAAAAGCTAAAGCATTGTCCAAATCATAAGCTTCCAGACGAAGTCCTTCTAGAAAAATTCTACAGGTCATTAAGCTCCACAAGGAAGTTGATTGCTAATAACATGGAAGAAGGCTCAACTATGACACACATTCAAAGAGGCTAATGAGATACTAGAAAAAATCGCAAATACCAACAGGGCTTGTCACACCATTGATTATTAAAATATAGTTGTGAACCACTCAAGGGGAATAACAACAAAATTACAAAGGAGAAAGATGGAATGTGATCAAGACATAGCCCATATAAAAGTTCAAATGGAATTACTCACCAAACATTTGACTTCTATGAACGCATAGAAGATCCAAGTAGTTCACATGCAAGAAAAGACACCCATGTATGATAACTATTACCCCAATTATGAAGAGGAGGCTGAGTTTGCTAACTATCAAATGGAAAATTTTTAAGCTTGCGCCCAAGCGTCTAATCAAGGCACCCGGCAACATAGCCAGGGAAATCAAGGTCGAAACAATTATGGGGATAATAATTATGACACATCAGGTTACAGTGGCAAAGAACAAGGAAATTGGAGAAATAGGGAACCACTAACAAGTGACTCTAGAGATGCCAAGATAGAAGCCATACTTAACTAGGTCCTATCAAAGCTTGAGTCCACAGAATCAGGTGTAAACAAAATGCGTGAAGAGCTCTATAGTATGGGTAAGATGGCAGAATCACACTCATCCTCTGTCAAATAATTGGAGCGACAAATAGGGAAAATATCAACAGTGTTAAAGAAAAGGCATGATAATGATCTGTGCATAGTTGCAGCAACAACAAGTGGGAAGGCAACTATTGAAAGGCCAATACAAAGAATTGTTCCCAACAAAAAAGAAACCAGTTTAAATTGGACAGTGGCAGATGACTGATCATGATAGAGACGTTACGCACCATCTGGTTCCTACACTAAGGACCATGAGACACCATTAGACCAATGCATTAAGGACCGCGACGCGATGCCACTACTCCGCTCTAAGATCTCCGACATAGAGGAAGCAGTTGTAGAGAATAAAGAATCACCTGACAGTAGAATATTGAGTAGATAGAATGACGGGTCATAGATGAAGGGAAGAGAAGTTGAGGAAGAGAAGTTGAGGAAGAAAAGGGAAAATTCAAAGAAAGCTAGAATCTATACATGCAGATCCTAAGACCTCCTCCCCCTTTCCTCCAACGCCTTAAGAAGAGGGCTAAATATTAAAATTTTCACAAGTTTTTTCTATGCTAAAATAGTTATCTATCCATATCACATTGGTGGAAGCATTGGAACAAATGCCAGACTACGCAAAGTTCATGAAGGAGCCACTAACCAAAAGTAGAACAATAAGATTTGATCCTGAGGATAACATTCACCACTGCAGTGCGATAGCATCACACTCCTTAGTATAGAAAAAGGAAGACCCTAGAGCTTTTACAATCCCTTACACTATTGGAGTCTTAAATTTTGCCAAGGTATTATGTGATCTAGGGGCAAACATTAATTTGATTCCGTTGGCATTGTATAAGCAAATGGGTTTTGGAGTCCCCATACCAACTACAATGCGGCTAATAATGGCAAATCGAACATTTAAAATGTCAGTGGAGATACTAATCGATGTGTGTTTTAGAGTGAAGAGGTTCATCTTTCTGGTAGACCTCATCATATTATACTGTGATGTTGTGTAATACCCCGAAAGTCCTAAGATCAGACCCGAGGGTTGAAATGGAAAAAATAGAATTTTCTGCACCAGGTCACATGACAAGTCGTCCAGTGACCCTTGAGGTGCACCACGAGTCATTAGGTAACATGTGGAGTGAAGGGTGGGCTTGGTTGGATTTTTTGGTTTGGGTCTAACCACGGGTGAAGCCACGAGTCATGGTCAGCACCACGAGTCATTAAGTTAGCCGTGGTCGAGATTTTTACTTGGATGTTGAAAGTTTAGTAGTGCTCCCAATGACTAGTCACCACGAGTCATTGGCTATACCATGAGTCGTGGTGTCCCTCATGGTGACCAGTGATGATAAGCTTCCAATGCTGGCAACGAGAGTTGATCATGAGTCGTGGTCCTTGATGACGAGTTGTCTAGTCTGTTACAAGCTATATGTTTGTATTGTTTAATGGACATGTGCATACGTATGTTGAGAATTTTTGAGTACGACGCATGCGGGAAAAGGCCCGGGGGATGAATATACAAAAAGGACATCGAGCGAGCAGGAGGCCGGGACCAGAGGCCAGGTGCACTGGGCACCGCGTTGCGCCTCTTGGTCGGCGCTATAGCCAGTGTGTCGCGTCCCCTGATCACCAACTCCCACCTATATATAGGTGATCAACACTTAAAGGATTCATTCACAAATATTTCATTCAGCAAAGAAGTGAGAGGAACGTGGGTTTTCGTCCGTTTTCATCAAATTAAGCCACTAAACTCCGTCTAAATGCAAATTCATCTTGGATAATGAGTTCTAGGCCTACGAGAAGCATCTCTGCAGAGTTATTTCTTAAAAATTTTCTCGTGTACTGGAACCCTACCGAGTAAAGGTTGTCGAAAATACTTCAAATTGGGTCCTAAGCAGACACAGGCAGATAAGCATTTGTCCCTTCTAAACTCTCGAGAAATTGTGAGTATTTAGCCGAACTAAATGGAGTTTAATTATAGTTATTATTATCAAAAGATATTGTTATTTGCCAAGTCTTAATGTTGAAAATAGACTTATTCTCCCAGCGTAAGTGATGTAGTTGAGTGGAATCATCAGCTACAGGTTGGAACTAATCGAATAAACAAGGATCGACATTTGAGGTATGTTAAGGATTTTCCCCTCGAAAAGTTACTCCTGTTGTTTATCCAATACAATCACACCATGTAGTAGATTGTGCTTGTAATGTTATGGTTACTTGATACGAGATGAATTGGGATTACGGTATAGTATTCCTCGTTGGGAGGTTTATACCCAGCTTTGATTATCGCCAAAGGTGACTTAGAAACTTCCTATTTAGTTGTTTACCAGTTAGAAGAATTAGTAGGTGCTTTGTTACCACATTAAGGCCACAGAGGCCTGAAGACAATGCTTACCATACTTTGCTAAATTAGGCAGTGTAAGATGTAGTTTGGCGACACAATATATGGTCCTACACATGTACAATTACAGGAGCCCAGACGGCTCAAATATAGTTACAACAGCCTAGATGACTTAGATATAGTTATAGGAGCCCAGACGACTAAGATACAGTCATAGGAGCCAGATGGCTCAAATACAGTTATAGCAGCCCAGACGACTCAAATACCGTTATAGGATCCCAGACAGCTCAAGTACAGTTACAAGAGCCCAAATGGCTCAGACAAAGCTACAGGAGCCTAGACGGCGCCTAGATGGCTCAAACCAAGTTGCAGGAGCTTACTAGGCTCAGATATAGCTATAGAGATTGAGTATACCTTAGTTACAGAATGATTACGAGCCTATAATAGTTCTTTCAGGAGAGTGTGTATTGCTTGTACTTGCTAGGGCTTATGGGGGCTCAGGTAGGTTATTTTATGTTGGTTGTACCTTCCAGACTTATGGGGGCCCAGTTAGGTTGTCATTTGTATATATACTTTCTGGTTATTTTCTAGATTGTGAAGCTATTCATGTTTAAATTCTTATCCTCCTGATTGGTTACTTTCAGTCCTTCCATTAGTTTTATTAAGCTTTCATTACTACCTTACAAATTCGGTACATATTGTACTGATGCCCATCCTTGAGGCGCTGCATTACTTGCCTGCAGGTATGGATAGACATGGTCCAGGATGTTCCTAGCTACCAGCCAGGGTCAGCAGCCCAGTCTACTCCTTTTCTCCGGAGTTGATAGTTAGAGAAGGTTTGTTCTTTTGTTGTACAGCTATTGGGTAGGTCGGGGCCTATCCCAACCATTATTCCACTCTTAGAGGCTTGCAGGCTACAATTTCTATATTGTTAGCTACATGTTGTCCGTATGGTGTCTACATACATTATATTTTTGCATGTTTTCTATGTGGGGCCTAGTTATCTAGTCAATTAGAAGCCTTGTCGGCGTTAGTGTGAATATGATCACTTGTTTCATTTTGTTATAGCTATATAGCATGGTGGTCTTGTCACCCCATATAGGATCCCTTTTTATCGCCTTTGTTATAACCCGGGGACCCAAGGATCAGACTCGGGAGTCAAATGGAGAAAATCTTGAAAAAATGTTGCAGCAGTGTAGGACGAGTCGTTAGATGACTCGTGAGGAGACCCCACGAGTCGCAAGGTGGCTCGTGGGAAGGTTGGAATGGGCTGAGGAGTTGGGGTCCCCACAAGGGTGGGAACGACTCGTGGTAAGCTACCACGAGTTGTGAAGTCTACCGGGGGGTGAGGTTGAGGTTTAAATAGGAGGTCTAACCAGTGTACCAAATGGATGGGACCCCACGAGTCGTGGTCACTCCCAACGACTCATGAGGTGAGTCATGATCAAGCAAGATGGTTTTCCATTGATGTTAAGGCAGTGTACTTGACGAGAGGTGACCACGAGTCGTGGTCACTAGGGACGAGTCATTGAGTCCCCGTTACAAGCCCCAGTAGTTAATTTAACCAGTGCACTTGAAGGGCAACATGACGAGTCATTGCCCGTCCTGATGAGTCGTCAGGTCACCCGTTAGGTTCCCCTGGAGTTATTTTCTACAAATTAGTAAGGGCCTTCTCGTATTTTTCTAAACTCCTAAGGCCTAAACTATGTCATTTTAGGGTCAGAATATGGTCTTTTAAAGGGGATTAGTCCATGTTAAGCCTCATTTTATGCATGAAAGAGTTAGAGAAGGGAGTAGAAGGTGATTCAAGTTTTCTTGCTCAAATTCTCCAAATTCACCTTAGGCTTTCAAGGGGAAACTAAGAACCAAGTGTTTCCAAGTATGGAGGGTTTAGAATGGGTGAATCCTTTCACAGCCATTCCCAATTTTCGATTAAATCATGAATTCTCCTATTCATGTTCTATGGGGTTTTATTCAAATACATGAAAATGTGATTTCTCTTTATGGGTATGATTTATTTGAGTTTTAATTATTGAATTATGAATGATGGGCAGGTTTTATGTTATTTTCTTTTAAAATCGTGTTTCAATCTTTTTAAATCTAAAATGCCCATTTATGAAAGTTCATGAAAGTTATGATTTATGATAAATATTCAATATTTTAAGTTTATTGATGATGGAAAAGCATGATTTCAAGTTACCCATGTTTATGAGTATATTTTTGAAAGAATTGAGTATGTCAATGTATTGGACAATGCCCATATGTTGAAGAATGATTTACAATTTATGAAAGAATTACATGATTTATCGATTTATGATGTTGGCCGATGAAAAAGGCCTTTGATTCTTGGCTAAGCATGTTATAAAGGGGATCAATAATGATAAATGTTATATCTTAGCCAATGAATTTTAATGCATGATGTTATTGATTTACGTATGAGCCTATATGCATGTTTTTGGGAGCCGTGTCTAGCATCGAGTAGCTCGGTGTTCAAAGGACTACGCAGGTGTCTCATAACCATGTGCCACCGTAGGTTCTAATGTTATACATTGTATTGATACTGATCCCCTCAAATGTGATGTCACACCTAATGCACGACCCTCGCCTGGCAAGCTGAGGTCGGCTTTGCCCACTTGAGTGAGATAGTTGGGGCATCATGAAAGGCTCTACCATGATGGTGTCGGTTATGACAAGTCCTCCCATTGTTCTGCATGTTTTATTAATTGTTATATTTACTTTATTGGCTCAAATTATGTTTTGATAAAGTTTGAAATCGCTTATTGACGACTCTTTTTCGCATCGAGCGCGTCTGCAAGTGTACGGGTCATGCAAGTAATATAGTGGCTCTTTTTAAGAACTGGAATGTTGAAACCACAGGGACTGGACCCATTCCTCTAACTATCCATTTGTAGTGTGATCTTAAATACCCAAAATGTTGGTTATAGACATTTTCGATGAAGAAAAATTAAGTCTAGTTTGGGTAAACGAAATATTCTGAAATTACTCTAGGAGCAACATAGAGTTAAAACCAGATAATCATGCGATACTACGATTTGCAATGGGTTAAACATGGAACTATCAAT
>JACEIK010003554.1:9538-100710 GCA_018107945.1 Datura stramonium | reverse complement strand
CAATATTTTTTATACTTCTATTCCTCTAGATTTTTCAAAGTATTGTAAAAGAAAGGCAAAAGTTGGTATTATGAAGGAAATAAGTTAATTTACTCGAAAATTTAAATAAATTGTCATGTGTGCATGGTGTGTTCTACATAAAGTCAGCAAAAAATGGCCTACAGATCTGGCTTTACACCTCAAGCTGAGATGAAAAGAGGCAAGATAAGGTATGAATGTAATAGAATTGTTGTCCCCACCCAGCATAACAGAATGATCTGAATGGCTCTCTTTTTTTTTCCTTTGCCTGATTTATTAAGCAACAAAATCAAAGTTTATGGATGACTTACTCATGTTTCAAAGGGGACGATCAAGTGTGGATCACCCCTTAACTTTAACGTCAATTTTTTTTATCATTATCTTGTCAACCTTGATCAAACAAAACTAATAAACTAACTTGGGATAATTTTACTATGGACCAAAAGCTTGTGAAAAGAATCTAAGGTAATTAGGCCTACTAAAAGTTCAAAAATGCACCACATAAATCATGTCAAGTTCAGGGAGTAACGAGATATTCAGCCAATTATAAACTCTACAACATTAAAAATAGAGAAGCAAATGATTATACCAATTGAAATATAAGCTTTAGAAGAAACTAAATAATCTATGGTTAGGAAAAAAAAAAAGAAACAAAATTTGCATGCCGACTGTAGGGAAATGTGGGCCGTGAAAGGAGTTGCTGAGTCCATTCGCAAAGAAAAGGAAAAAAGTCGCTTAGGCTGAATTAAACTAACCTTACTAGTTTTGACAAGATGACTTCAAAAAGCAGAACTTTCTCTTACTTTTGTTCAACTTGTAAAAGCAGGTTGCATCACAAAGCAAATATGCCAACTCAAAAGTTGAAAACACCACATGTGAACACAAATCTTGATAATAAAATAAGGCAGTATGAGATTAGCTTACTGTAACTTGACCAGACCACTAAAAGAAAAGACATTTTCAACACAGTACAGCAAATTGAGAGGTTGCACATGCACAGCACTTAGAATTATGACAATAATAAATTCAAATCAACAGAAAGATCATGGAAGATATTGAAACTTTTGAGAATGTCAGCCGACACTACCATCTTTCTGACAACCTTTTCTTCTTAGGACAAAAGAAAATTCTAAAAAAAGCACAAGATCTTCTTTTTTGCTTTTTTAGATGATCCATAGCTGACTCATGCAACAGTAATTAAAAGATTCATCAACTTCTCCCAAACTGCTATATATATATGTGTGTGTGTGTGTGTGTGTATATAGTAGTGCTACCACCAATGTTCTTAAAACCATCAACCAAAACATAATAATATCTCAGTTACCTTCACAAAATAGCAATCCTCTTCAAAATCAGAAGTCACAATGAAAAACTTACTCAGTGGAAATGTGGTGGGTGTTCCCATGAGTTCAGCAGTATGYTCATTWGAACGCCAGCCAAAARGACTACTGTCTCTATCTGCTAGYCAAGACTATGTTCCATCTGCAACTTCGAAGCACTTATCTAGAATAAAGCAAAGTGAGTATTTCCCCCCGTCTTCTGATGAAGAATCAACTTGATATTGTACAAATTATAAAAAGTATTAATGACTCTTGAAGAAGATATCAATAAGATTGACTATTCTTGAATATGCAGGAAAATCTGTGATTGGTAAGATGAACAAACTTGGAGAGAGGATGGACTGTCTTGTGCAAGGCATCCGTGAGCATGGTAACCACTCATATAATATTCTTGATATAAGTATTTTGCGTTGGGAAAAAAACAGTTGAAGTTTTGTGATTGAAAACCAAATACTCAAATAAAATTTTCAATATTTGACGAGTGTTGTTTGTATAACACTGATGGCTAAACTTCAACTTGCAAATAATAACTATAGTATTTGGAACTGAAGTAACAGCCAAACACAATTATAAACCTAAAGAACACAGATACACTAGTCACGAAAGTGCTAAAATTCATGCAAGAAGCACTAATTACATGTATGATAGAAAGTATTGATTCTAATGTCATTAACATTGCAACTCTAATTATGCAGTGAGCCTAAGCCCGAAGCTAACAGAAACTGTGAAGGGAAAATTGAGCGTTGGAGCAAAAATTCTTCAAGTAGGAGGGTTGGAGAAGATATTTAAGCAGAAGTTTAGTGTTAGAGATGATGAAAAGCTATTGAAGGTTTCTCAATGCTATTTATCAACGACAGCTGGTCCAATAGCAGGCCTTCTCTTCATCTCTACTGATAAGGTTGCTTTCTGCAGTGAGAGATCAATAAAGCTCTTATCTCCAACTGGAAAGTTGCTTAGATTCTGCTATAAGGTACCACTCTCTCTGCTTTTCTTTCATCTCTAATTATCTATCCACGTAAAGCATAATATAATAGGCCAGTTCTCAATTGCAGGTATCGATCCCAATAAGTAAGATAATGAAAGCAAAAGAGAGTGAAAATAGGGAAAAACCATCACAGAAGTATATACAAGTTATTACAGAGGATGATTTTGAGTTCTGGTTTATGGGATTCCTTAATCATCAAAAGACTCTGAGATATCTGCAGCAGGCAATTTCAAGTACTTCAAGCAGCTAAGAAGATGAACTCTTTTTTTTTCCATTTTGTTTCCTAATACGCGAATTTACAGATCTGTTCAAACTTGTAACTAGCTCCATTGCTCAAAGGAGGTTTTAGGTTTTTTAGGCTTTGAGCCTTAGTTGTTAATACAAATGTACAGACTTATTGTAAAGTTAATGCAAAGAGGAGGATAATTCATCTTTTGGGACTTCACCATAGTCATCCAATCATTTTCATGACAGCGATGGTGAGTGTTGATTCATCCGGCCTTCACATCATGCTAAGTTGCTCGGACTAGGCTGCAGGTGTCCGTTACGGGTTAAGATATAGAGGTTGGATCCTTCATGATCCAAATTTTAAGATTCAGGGCATGAATTTAGGTACAGACAGGGGTGTGGGAATTCGGCTAAAAATAATTCAAACATCTAAAAATAGAGTTATGTCTAAACTATGAGACATTATGTGGAAAACTTACAAGGTATTCTGAGAAGAAATATTGATCAAGAGGCGAATACCAAAAGGAGATAAAAAGGAAAAGGACCTACATAGAAATTTCTATATAGAAGCTATTCCATTTTCTTCAGTTTCACCTTGGCTTTTGTTTTGATCACAGAAATCATAGATACTTGTCCCGAATTTCTCTGTCAATTTTGGTCAAAGTAGCCAAAATTAGTTGATCAAATCCGTTAGGGATCTCACACACACATCATGTCGACACGGATGCGGCATCAAAAGTGAAAAGTCTGAGCAACTTAGCATCATCCCATAGCATAATCTCACCCCCCACAGGCTATAAAGAGTCTACCTAGAAGTTGGGTAGTGTCAAATATCTCAAATCACCTCAATAGTTCAAATCCTAGTTCTGCTGTGAAATTTGGTCAAATACGTAATCAAACCAAAAATCTAAGATTTGAGTTAAACCGTGTGGTATTATACCAAGAATAGCTTAAATCAAGTTATGACTTACTTGATGATGGGAAGGAGTGGGGAGTGATTTCATCTTCTTGGACCGCGTTTGTGGTGTGGGAATCAAGAAATGTGATAAATTTTATAGTTGTAGATCTGAAATACCTCTGAAGCAACCACAGGCCGTGTGCAGCGGCCGCAATACTGAAGGTTTGAGAGCCCAGGATGAAAACCATGATCGCAATCCTTGCGCCCATGTTCGCAATTATGAAGTTGAGCTCAGCAGCCCCATAGAGTGGCGTTAGAAGTAACAGGGCTTACGATTGCGATTTGAAGTTCCAGTCTTCCAGACCTTGCCATGCGTTGTGGTCACAACTTCCTTTGTTACCATGCAGAAACCACTAATGTTGTGATCGCGGCTCCCTTATTGCGGATCATAGCACCAGTTCATTTGACTGGGGTTGCCCTTTTCTCACCCACTGTCCATTTTGATCCCTGTAGCGATTGCACGAACACCCAAACCATCCAACTAACTTAATTTTGTCCCAAGCATGCATCCAACATAGACAGATACATTTTTCAACAAGTACAATTAACACTTTTGCACATCATAGGAATTAATTAAATGCATATAAGGAAATACAAAGAAACAAGTTCATTATAATATCCTTCATAACATATTAACATCCCAATGAAGTTATAACAATTAGGCTGAAACCCCAATCAAATCAAATTATCAGATTGAATTCGCACTACTTCATGTGCTTCTCATATAAATATACAAGATCGAGAAAGAGATAGCGAAACCAAGAGGGTAGGGTACTATACCCCTAAACCCTACAATCCAAGGGGAAAAAAAAAAAGGTATAAGATTTTTTATATTTTGATTTAATTACACAAACTTCCTTGAGATTTTTTCTGTTCTTCCCTTTTTTCATATATAGAGTTTTACTTCATTTCAATTAAGCTTTTTCTATAACTATAGTGTCCGGAATTAGTGCGCACCTCAACTAATTCCGAGAGTACTTGCTACCTCCCACCAGGACAAGTATCAGTTAACTATGTCCACCAAGGCTTGGACAAATAGAGTGAGATGATAATATGTCGTGAATAAAAAAGGAGGAACACATGAGCTTTAACCTAAGATGCTCAAGTGATCATATATAAAAAATTTAAAACATTAAACTAAAATACATCACATTTATAATAAATAGAAAAGAGGAACGGAACAACTTTTAAATTGTGAAAAGTTCATTCAAGATGTTTGGAGAAGGAGGTTATCTGAAAATGACTTGATCTATCATAAAGAAAACAAGTTTGTTATAATGTCCTTCGAAAATGGTAACAACTTGGCTACCAACTCAATCCAATCAAATTATCAGATTGGATCCATTGTTAGCTTGACATGCTTCTCATATATCTATTCATGTGCATATATCTAGACAGTGGTGGACCTAAGAGAGTAGAGTACCATTCCCCCAACTCCACAGTCGAAAAAACTACTTTTAAGTCTTTTATATTTTGATTTCTTTTTCTGCACTAATTTCTGTTCTCCTTCTGGACATAATAGAGGTTTTACTTTATTTTATTTAAGTTTTGATGAACTAAACTCATTTTTCGACAAAGTTGGACCAACTAGCTTGATGGATACTAACAATAATTTCAAAAATGAACCAAAACCCATCGCAGAACTCTAAAAAGGGACTTAAAGTAACTTCCCTTAATAACTTGTTAAGTATTTATTATATATAAAGAAAGATATGAGAAATGCATCCACAAATTTGATTTTTTTTTTTTTTGTGCTAAAAGTTCAATATTTTTTATACTTCTATTTCTCTAAATTTTTCAAAGTATTGTTAGACAAAGGAAAAAGTTGATATTATGAAGGAAATAAGTTAATTTACTCGAAAATTTAAACAAATTGTCATGTGTGCATGGTGTGTTCTACACAGAGTCAGCAAAATATGGCCTACAGATCTGCCTTTACACTTCAAGCTGAGATGAAAAGAGGCAAGATAAGGTATGAATGTAATAGAATTGTTGGCCCCACTCTACATAACAGAATGATTTGAATGGCTCCTTTTTTCCCTTTGCCTGATTTATTAAGCAACAAATCAAAGTTTATGGATGACTACTCATGTTTCAAAGGGGACAATCAAGTGTTGATCACCACTTAACTTTAATGTCATAAATATTTATCATTATCTTGTCAACCTTGATTATACAAAATTAATGAACCTAACTTGGGATAATTTTACTATGGACCAAAATCTTGTGAAAAGAATAAGGGTAATTAGGACTACTAACAAGTTAAAAAATGCACCGCATAAATCATGTCAAGTTTAGGGGGTAACAAGATATTTTGCCAATTATAAACTCGAAACCATAAAATAGAAAATAAAAAATAAAAAAAAGAAAATAAGAAGCATATGATAATACCAATTGAAATATAAGTTTTAGAAGAAACTAAATAAAATAATGGTTAGGATAAAAAACAAGAAACAAAAATTGCATGCTGACTGTAGGGAAATCTGAGCCATGAAAGGAGTTGCTGAGTTGATTTGCACAGAAAAGGAAAAAGTCGCTTAGGTTGAATTAAACTAACCTTACTAGTTTTGACAAGATGACATGAAAAAGCAGAGCTTTCTCTTACTTTTGCTCCACTTGTAAAAGCAGGTTGCATCACATAGCAAATCTGCCAACTCAAAAGCTGAAAACACCACATGTGCACATAAATCTTGATAATAAAATAAGGCAGTATGAGATTAGTTTACTGTAACTTGAGCAGACCACTAAAAGAAAAGACATTTTCAAAACATTGCAGCAAATTGAAAAAGATATGATTTTTACGAAGGTATTGCCCAGGTCAGCTAGTGCATGCTTTAACTATTCCACTAAATACCTTCTATGCTAGTAGCAAAGCAAGAATTCATCAAGGGTGTTCAAAATTTTAATATATATATGTATAAAATTTCATTTTTGACCTATATATACAGTATGTTCATGTGGCTCCACCACTGATGTTATCTCTGACCAACACAAGTACTAGGTAATTCTGCCCGCCATTGCTTAGCTAGATAGTAAGAAATCCCCTAACCTATGTTTTTTTGTTTTTTCTGAAAATTGAACTCTGATTTCGCATGATTTTCACCCAAGGACATAAATTAATTAATGGACTGAAAATCAGAGGGAAAAAACAAAGAAAAGAAAAAAGACATTGAACATGCACTGCACTTTGTTTTTGACAATATCAAATTTCAATCAACAGAAAGATTATGGAAGGCATTGAAACTCTTGAAAATCTCAGTCAGAACTCCCATCTTCCTGACTACCTTTTATTCTTGGGAAAAAAAAATTCTAAATAAAAAGCACAAGATCTTCTTTTTTACTTTTTTCTGATGACCCATAGCTGACTCATGCAACAGTTAGTAGTTAAAAGATTCATCAACTTCTCCTAAACTGCTATATATATATAGTGCTATATGGAATATTCTTAAACCATCAACCAACACATAATAACATCTCAGCTACCATCACAATATAGCAATTCTCTTCAAGATCAGAAGTCACACATGAAGAACTTACTCGGTGGAAATGTGGTGGGTGTTCCCACGAGTTCATCAATATACTCATTTGAAAGGCAGCCAAAAAGACTCTTATCTCTATCTGCTTGTGAAGACCATATTGTTCCATATGCAACTTCAAAGAACTTATCTCAAATAAATCAAAGTGAGTATTTCCGTCTCTTAACGAAGAATAAACTTGAGAATAGTATTAATGACAATTGAAAAATAGATCTTTAAGATTGAATATTCTTGAATATGCAGGAAAATCAGTCATTAGTAAGATGAACAAATTGGGAGAAAGGATGGACTGTCTTGCACAAGGCATCCATGAGCATGGTAAGCATTTATATTCTCCTTGAAAGACTTCAAAAAACATCAACTTGCAAATAAGACTTTAGTATTTGGAATTGAAGTCACGAACAAACACAACTGTAGACCTAAAGAACACAGATAAGTGAGTCATGAAGCACTAAAATTCATGCAAGAAGCACTATTTTGCATCTATAAACGATAGAAAGTATTGGGTGTAATGTCATTAATGTAGCAAACCTAATTATGCAGTGAGCCTAAGCCCGAAGCTAACAGAAACTGTGAAGGGGAAATTGAGCCTTGGAGCAAAAATTCTTCAAGTAGGAGGATTGGAGAAGATATTCAAGCAGAAGTTTAGTGTTAGAGATGATGAAAAGCTATTGAAGGTTTCTCAATGCTATTTATCAACTACAGCAGGCCCAATAGCAGGCCTTCTCTTCATCTCTACTGATAAGGTTGCTTTCTGCAGTGAGAGATCAATAAAGATCATATCTCCAACTGGAAAGTTGTTTAGAAACCGCTATAAGGTAACCCCTATGCCCTGTTTTTCTTTCAACTCTAATTTTTCTAGCCATGTAAAAGCATAATCTAATAGGCCAGTTCACAACTGCAGGTATCGATCCCAATAAGTAAGATAATGAAAGCAAAAGATAGTGAAAATATGGAGAAGCCATCACAGAAGTATATACAGTTAGTTACGGAGGATGATTTTGAGTTCTGGTTTATGGGATTCCTTAATCATGAAAAGACACTGAGATATCTGCAGCAGGCAATTTCAAGTACTTCAAGCAAGCTAAGAAGATAACCTTTTTTCTTTTCTTTTTGCATTTTGCTTCCTAATACGCCCATTCATCAATGTAAAAATGCTGATGCAAAAACGAATTTACAGAACTGTTCAAACTTGTAAGTAGCTTCATTACTCAAAGGAGGTTTTAGGTTTTTTAGGCTTTGAGCGGTAGCTGTTAACATGAATGTATAGACTTATTGTAAAACTAATGCAGTCAGAAGGCTAATTCTTCTTTTGGGACTTGGCATAATTATCACTTCCTAAGTGAACGTTTGAGTAGAAGATCGTAGTGGTCCTCAAGAGGCATATTTAAAATATTATGTTAAGTTCCCAAACCGGACCCCCCCCCTTGATTTAATTTTTTCACCTGGAGAAACTTTTAGGCAGCATTTGCATAATTAATACCGTGAGGATTGAGTTGTCAAAAGAGATTATCCTCCTTTGGGATGGTAGATGAGATATATGTCGTCCATAGAAAAATAAAAAGAGGAAAGTATTCCGAAGCCAAATACTCGTGGATGGATAGTTGAATAGGAGGATAAATCCTTTTTTCTCCTTTATATAGAATGTAATCAAACACTCTGATATCATGAGGACCTTGTGATTTGATATATTAGATTATGGAATGCATTTCTGAGGAGAGTGACACGGCCAAGAATCATCCCAAAAGTGAATCAGCTTACCATTGCACACGTCTAGCCCCAGTTCTGCCTGAAAAGCTCTCCGTAAAAAATAATGCCTTTTCCGATTCAGAATATTTAAGAAGTGGGTTGGTCAATTCAGTTTCTCCATTGGTGAGGCACTTAGCATCTAACTCCTAGCACCAACTGAAACTCAAGGAGATTTCCATCTTCAGCTGGTCTATTCTGCACTCCCCTAGCAGCGATTCGTGACAATCATAAGTAGAAATTTCATATTCTTCAGTCATTGATAAACAATTTCTGCTCCATCTGAACTTTTGGAACAGTAACGAGAAAAATGCTCCACTCCTCTACATTCATGAACTAAACAAGCTTAGGCACTTTCATTCGGTCCCCTTCACATAATACCCATAGCATAATCACACCACTCATAAGCTATACAGAGTATATCTAATAGTTGGTTACTGTCAAATATCTCAAATTGCTTCAATAGTTCAAACCCTAGGTCTTGGGTGAAATAGAATAAGGAATCCAAGCAAAAATCTAACGTTTGAGAGTTACATCATGTGTTATTATACTAGGAATAGCTTAAATCAAGTTAAAACGACTTACCTTGATGATGGGAAGAAGCGGGGAGAGATTCATCTTCTTGGACAGAGTTTGTGGTGTGGGAATCTAGAGAAGTGATAAAATTTAGTCATAGATCTGAAATACCTACGTTGCGACTGCAGGCCTTCTGCAGTGATCGCAACACTAAAGATTTAAGAGCCCAGGAAGAAAGCTGTGATCGTGGTCCTAGGGCCCATGTTCGCGATTATAAAGCTGAGTTTGATACCTCAGCATCCCCATAGAGTCGGAATCGCAGTAACTGAGCTCACAATTGTGATTTTTGAGCTTGGGCTTAGTGCCACCCAAACCTTGCCTTGGTGCGATCATGAGTCATGTGTTGTATTGTAGCTCCTTTTGTTACCATGAAGAAATCACTAATGTTGTGATGGCGGCTCCCCTTACTGCGATCATAGCACTACTTCATTTTGACCAGTGTCTGCCTTTTCTCACCCACAGTGCATCTTGATCCCCGTAACAAGTGAGCAAGAGAACATCAACTAACTCAATTTAGTCCCAATCATGCACCCAAAATGCCTCCAACATAGACATAATGGTGCCACATTAAGAGTAGTCAATCATTGGACATGCAGGTCCAATGGGTAATAGCAAGTTACGCTGTGGTTGTTAAAGTACAGATCCCCTCTTACAGAGCATGATTCAGTGTAATGCATATTATTATGTGAGGGGCTAAGGAATTGTTAAATGTCTAATATAACAAGGAACAGTGACCAAATCTATAGTGTAAAGTGTTACATTAAGAGGTTGAATAAAATTTTAATGGGATTAGTAAATCTCTAGAGTAATAGCGACATAGTAGCTAATTCCATCTATATAAATATTGAAGTGGTGCCGCTTTAAATAAGATCTCAAGGGTTGGTCTTGTAAATATTCACGAAATCAGGAGCACGCACGGTCATAAAAGTGCTAAGAGAAAAATACTAGATTAATTCACTACTAAATAATATTATGTGTGTGATACTCCCTGTTTGACATAATGAATTATTCAAATCCTAGGATACCATCAACTTCATCAAACTTTATAGTATTTACACTACACTTTCTGGTATGTATGATATTATGAGAAATATTACAAATTATTGGGGAATCGTCAAGTTAGTTTGTAATATTTGGAGGCTTAAATTGAACATACACATTGTTTCGTGAAAGAGAATCACTTTTCTGAAAAACCTCTCTCAAGTACTATAAATATAAGGACTCTCTTAAAGTAGTGTAAGTTAGCTTGCAGTATACTAGGGCTTTATTAAATCCGAAGGGAATTGCTTGTATTCCCCTAAAGAATATATGGGAAATATCTTTGTAAGCACAGTGAATTTGACGTGACAAAATCTTTTTTCTTCAATCTTGTTTCCTATTTTTCTAACAGAAAATACTATTACTTTTTGTGCTTAAATTACCTTTTTAAAATGCTTGACATTTCCCTCTAGATTTTTCAAAGGCAAACGCTGGTCAAAGTTTGAAGAAAATAAGTTAGTTTACTCAAAAGAATTAGATCATTTGTCATGAATCTGTGTTGTGTTACACCTCAAGATGAGATGACAAAAAAGGTAAGATAAGGTAACTGCCTTAAAAGGCGAAGTTAATATCATCCAGAATTGTTGGCCCTATGTAACAGATTGAAATATTTGAATGGATACTTTTTTACTTTTTACCTGATTTATTAAGCAACAAATCAAAGTTCATGGATGACTCATTCATGTTTCAAAGGTGACAATCCACTGGTTGTTGTGGATCCCCACTTAACTTTAATGTCATAAATTCTTACCGTTATCTTTCCAACCTTAAATCGTACAAGCCTAAGAAAACTAACTTGTATTTTACTATGCATTAAAGCTTTTGAAAAGAATTTAGAGGTGATTTGGACTATGAAAAGTTTAGGACTGCACTGAATAAACCAATGTCAAATTAAGGGGGTAATGAGGTATTCTACCAATTATCAACTCGAAACCATAAAATTTAGAGAAGCATATGATAATACCAATTGAAACTTTAAGTTTCAGAAGAAACTAAGATTGATTATGGGGAAAAAAAATCTCATGTGACTGTAGATAAACATGGCCATGAATGAAAGTCATGAGTCGATTTGCAAAGAAAAGGAAAAAAAGTCGTTGATGGTGAAATTAAAACTACCTTACTAGTTATGACAATATGACTTCAAAATGGAAAGCTTTCTCTCACTTTTACTCAACTTGTAAAAGTAGGTTACATCACAAAGCAAATCTGCCAACTCAAAAGTTGTAAACACCACATGTGCACACAAATCTTCATAATAAAATAAGGCAACATGAGATTTACTTTACTTTAATTGAAAAGAGAGCTAAAAGAAGACACGTTTCAAAACCTTTGCAGAAAATTGAGGAATATACAATTTTTTATGACGGTATTCTCCAGGTGAGCTTGTGCTAATCCACCAAGTCTGTGTTCAAGATTAAATATTCGTATAAATATTAATTTTTGACCTATAAATGCAGTAATAATTTTCAACAAGATTTAAAATATATGTATAAGTAGTATTTTTTACCTATATGCAAGTTATGATTTTCTATATACATAGTATAATTTTTTGACAAAGGTTGTTCCACTGCCACTTTTCAGTCCATGTGAACCTATCACTCTTACTACCTTCGACCAACACAAGTATTGGGTAATTCTGTCCCTATAGCTTAGGCTGATAGGAAGAAATCACTAACTTGCTTTTGCTTTTACTGAAATTTTGAACTCCAATTTCCCATGATTTACGCCCACCAACATAAATTAATTAATGGACTGAAAGCAAAGGAAAAACAAAGAATAGAAAGCAGAGGTTGAAAATGCACTGCACTTAGACAAAGAAAATTCTAAAAAAAGCACAAGATCTTTTTTGCTTATTTCTGATGACCCGTAGCTGACTCATGCAACAGTTGCTAGTTAAAAGATTCATCAACTATATATATATATAGTGCTACAAGCAATTTCTTAGACCATCAACCAAAACATAATAATATCTCAGTTACCTTAACAACATAGCAATCCTCTTCAAGATCAGAAGTCACAATGAAGAACTTACTCAGTCGAAATGTGGTGTGTGTTCCCATGAGTTCAGCAGTATGCTCATTTGAAAGGCAACCGAAAAGACTACTATCCCTATCTTCTTGCCAAGACCATATTCCATCTGCAACATCAAAGATCTTATCTAAATTAAAACAAAGTGAGTATTTTTCCCGTTTCTTGATGAAGAATCAACTCGATATTATAGTAGTTCTAAAGAGTATTAATTAGTGACCCTTGAAGAGAAGAGATCACTCAGATTGAAAATTATTTTTTGAATATGCAGGAAAATCTGTGATTAGTAAGATGAACAAACTGGGAGAAAGAATGGACTGCCTTGCACAAGGCATCCGTGAGCATGGTAAGCATTTATATTAGAAATTGAAAAAGAGTATTTTACCTTTGGAAAAAAACAGTTGAAGTTTTGTGATTGAAAACCCAATACTCCTCAGACAAAATTTTCAATATTTGACGAGTGTTATCTGCATAATACTGATGGCTAAATTTCAACTTACAAATAATGAATTTAGTTTTTTTCTTTTTTGAAACTGTAATAATTTTGGAATTGGAAGTGAAGTCGGGGCCAAACTCAATTGTAAACCTAAAGCGCACATATAAAGGATTCATGAAGTGCTAAAATTCATGCAAGAAGAAGTAATTACATGTATATACAATACAAAGTATTGATCGTAATGACATTAATGTTTCAACTTCAATTATGCAGTGAGTCTAGGCCCAAAGCTAACAGAAACTATGAAGGGAAAATTGAGCCTTGGAGCAAAAATTCTTCAAGTAGGAGGGTTGGAGAAGATATTCAAGCAGAAGTTTAGTGTTAGAGATGATGAAAAGCTGTTGAAGGTTTCTCAATGCTATTTATCAACTACAGATGGTCCAATGGCAGGCCTTCTCTTCATCTCTACTGATAAGATTGCTTTCTGTAGTGAGAGATCAATAAAGCTCTTATCTCCAAATGGAGATTTGCTTAGAATCCGCTATAAGGTGCCACTCTGCTCTGTTTTTCTGTCAAACTCTAATTTTCTAGACACGTAAAGCATAATCTAATAGGCTGGTTCACAATTGCAGGTATCGATCCCAATAAGTAAGATAATGAAAGCAAGAGAGAGTGAAAATACGGAGAAGCCATCACAGAAGTTTATACAATTAGTTACAGAGGACGATTTTGAATTCTGGTTTATGGGGTTCCTTAATCATCAAAAGACACTGAGATATCTGCAGCAGGCAACTTCAAGTACTTCAAACAAGCTAAGAAGATAGCTTCTTTTCTTTTTTCATTTTGTTCCTAATACGCCCATTTATCAATGTAAAATGCTGGTGCAAAAACGAATTTACAGAACTATTCAAACTTGTAATTAGCTCCATTGCTTAAAGGAGGTTTTAGGTTTTTTACGCTTTGAGCCTTAGCTGTTAATACAAATGTATAGACTTATTGTTAAACTAATGCAGCCAGAAGGCTAATTCATCCTTTGGGACCTGGCTAGTCATCACTTCCCAATAGACTATCTGAGTTGCAGATTGTAATGCTCCTAGAGAGGCATATTTAGAATATTATGGTAAGTTTTCGACAAAGTGAGCCTCCTTCATTTATTTTTTCCGCCTGATGAGATTTTTTGGCAGAATTTTCATAATTAATACCGTGACGATTGAGCTGTTAAAAGAGATTAAGAGTAGTCCATCATAGGACATGCAATGGAAAGTCTAGGCATGTGTCTGCGACATGACTGTGTAAAAAGTTTGCTTACAATCTTCCATGAAAATGATCTGTGATAATCTTGAAGATTTATTTAGAAGCAATGCAGTACAGTAAATTAACCTGTGAAGGAATGAGGCTCAAACTCTTCAACTAAACACGAAGTAATAGGAAGCTAACTCTGAGTTAGTAATATAATAACCACAATGTGGTATTATGAAATAACACTCTAACATAATAAGTTTAATGGTTCAATACAAGTTACTTTGTGTTGTTAAAGCACTTATCCCTCTTATAGAACATGATTCAGTGTGATGCACATTATTACGTGAGAAGCTTATAAATGTCTGATATAACAGGAATAACGAAAAACACTATAGTGCAAATGGTAACCAGAAGAGGTTGAATAAATTCTTAATGGGATTAGTAAATGCCAATTGTAACAGGGACATAGTAGCTAAGTCCACCTCTATAAATATTAAAGTGATGCCACTTCAATTAAGATCTAAGGATCGGTCTTGTAAATATTCACGAAATCAGGATTGAGCGCATGGTCGTAAAAGTGCTAAGAGCAAAATACTGGATTACTTTGCTATGTGTGTGATACTCCCGGTTTGACATAATGAACCGTTCAAATCTTAGGATACAATCAACTTCGTCAAACTTTAAAGTATTTTATACTAATGGAAAGTTCAATTTTATGCCAGATACTTTTGAATATGTATGATATTATGAGATATATTACAAATTATTGGGGGATTATTGAGTTAGTTTGTAATATTTGGAGGACTTCAATTGAACACCTCTGCTCATGAAAGAGAATAGACTTTTCTGAAAAATCAGCTCTCAAGTCCTATAAATATAAGGACTCTCTTGAAGTAGTGTAAGCTTGCAAGATTCTAGGTTTTATTGAATGCTGAAGGAAATTGCTTGTATTCCCCTAAACAATATAAGGAAAATATCTCTATAAGCACAACGAATTTAACAGGTAAACTGTTTCTTCCTCGATGTTGTTACCTATTTTACTAACAGAAAATATATTATTTTTTGTACTTAAATTACCTTATAAAAATACTGGATATTTCTCTGTAGACTTTTCGAAGGCAAAGGTTGGTCAAGAAGAAATAAGTATTTGTCATGCATGGGTGGTGTGTTCCATATAAAAGTCAGCATAAATGACCTACAAATCCTGCCTTTACACCTCAAGATGAGATTACAAAAAAAGGCAAGATAAGGTAACTTCCTTAAAAGAGAAGTTAACATAATCCACAATTGCTGACCCCACGTCACACATTCAAGTATTTGAATGGCTGTTTTTTTTTTCACCTTTGCCTAGAATATATTAAGCAACAAATCAAAGTTCATGGATGAGTCATTCATGTTTCAAAGAGGACAATCAAGTGGTGGTTGTGGATCACCACTTAACTTAAATGTCATAAACTTTGATCATTATCTTGTCAACCTTAATCACACAAGTTGAATAAAACTAATTTGAGATAATTTCACTACGCACTAATAGCTTGTGAAACAACAGAAAATTTGAAGTCCCTAAAAATTTGGTACTGTACCCCAGGAAATTTGGCAGACTGTCTGGATAGAAAGACCCAACGAAAGTTCTTAAGGCAAAGAGAGAAACATTGTTGGCCTTAAGTTCAGAGCTATTCCATTGCTGGCTTTTGGTGCAGACTAGTTGTTGTACAGGATTCATATATCTTGTTAGATTTGATTGCAACTAGCACAATGTGTGACTGTTTTGTCGCACTGGCTTAGAGCTTTTTCCCTTGTAATACAATACCTTATTTTTATCAACAAAAAAAAATCTTGTGCAAAAAGATTCGAGGGGGTAATTAGGACTACAAAATATTTAGGTAATTTAGGGGGTAGTGAGGTATTCACCGTTTATCAATTCTCAAACCATAAAATTGGAGAAGCATATAATAATACCAATTGAAACTTTTAAGTTTTAGAAGAAACTAAATAAGATCATGGTAAAACAAAAGGCAAAAAATTACATGCGAATACCGAGAAACGCAGCCCATGAATGGAGTTCATGAGTCCATTTGCATAGAAAAGGAAAAAAGGTTGTTGAGGGTAAATTAAATTACTTTACTAGTTATGACAAGATAACATCAAATTGCAAAGCTTTCTCTTACTTTTACTCAACTTGTAAAAGTAGGTTACATCACAAAGCAAATCAGCCAACTCAAAAGTTGAAAACACCACATGTGCACACAAATGTTGATAACAAAACAAGTCAGCATGAGATTAGTTTACTGTAATTGATCAACAACCAAAAGAAGACATTTCAAAACCTTTGCAGCAAATTGAGAAAGATACAAATTTTTATGTCGACAATGGTGTCCGGGTTAGCTTGTGCATACTTTAACTACTCCACTAAGTACCTACTAAAGCAAAAGGCGAATTCGTCAAGGGTGTTCAAGATTTAATATATCTGTACAAAAAGTGATCATTGACATATATATATAGAGAGAGAGAGAGAGTAATGAGTTTCTATAGACACAGTATCATTTTTTGATGAAGGGTGTTTAACTGACCAATGTTCGATCTTTGTGGCTCCATCAATACTATTATCTCCAACCAACACAAGTATTGAGAAATAATGTCCACCATAGCTTAGGTAGATAGGAAAAAAATCCCTTAACTTTCTTTTGTTCTTACAAGAATTTGAACTTTGACATAAATTAATAGCAAAGGGAGGTTGAACATGCACTGCACTTAGATTTTTGACAATATCAAATTTCAATCAACAGAAAGATTATGGAAGGCACTGAAACTTTTGAAAATCCCAGCCGACACTCCCATCTTCCTGACAACCTTTTCTTCTTGGTAAAAAATAAAATTCTAAATAAAAAGCACATGATCTTCTTTTTTACTTTTTTTCCTGATGACCCATAGCTGACTCATGCAACAGTTGGTAGTTAAAAGATTTATCAACTTCTACCAAACTGCTATATATATATATAGTGCTACAAGGAATGCTCTTAAACCATCAACCAGAACTTAGTTATTTCTCAGTTACCTTAACAGTATAGCAATCCTCTTCAAGATAAGAAATAACAAATGAAGAACTTACTCAGTGGAAATGTGGTGGGTGTTCCCATGAGTTCAGCAGTATGCTCATTTGAAAGGCGGCCAAGAAGACTACTATCCCTGTCTTCTTGCCAAGACCATATTCCATCTGCAACATCAAAGATGTTATCTAAAATAAAGCAAAGTAAGTATTTTTCCCCTATTTCTTGATAAGAATAATCTACTTCTTCTTGTAGTAGTTATAGAAAGTATCAACGACCCCTGAAGAATAGATCATTAAGATTGAATATTCTTGAATATGCAGGAAATTCTATGATTGGTAAGATGAACAAACTTGGAGAAAGGATGGACCTTCTTGCGCAAGGCATCCGTGAGCATGGTAAGCACTCGTATAATATTCTTGATTTATATTATAAGAAAGAGTATTTGAAGTTAGAAACTGAAACAGAATAATTCACCTTATGAAAAACAGTTGAAGTTTAACCAAATAATCCTCGAACAAATTTTCCAATATTTGACGTCTTATTTGCATAACACTGATAGCTAAACTTCAACTTGCAAATAATAACAATAGTATTTGGAATTGAAGTCGCGGCCAAAAACAATTGTAAACCTAAAGAATACAGACAAGTGAGTCATGAAGTACAAAAATTCATGCAAGAAGCACTAGTTACATATATGATAGAATTTTTTTTTAATGAATCCTAACTATTACCATTTTCTATTATGGAGATGTGTGTGTAGAAGAAAGAGTATATTGATAAAGAAAGATTTTTCCGAAGTCAAAAGAGCGATTAGGTTGAAAAAATAAAGGATTTCTAACCATCTTATTATCCTATAACACTATAACATAGACCAATTAAATGAAACGNCTTATTATCCTATAACACTATAACATAGACCAATTAAATGAAACGAAAAAAAAAAAAAAGAGATGATAGAGAATCCGTTGATAAGTTTACCTGTATCCAACTGATGAATGCAATTGGAGTAGAATCGCTTTCCCTTACTAGGTTTAGGAATCCGTAATTCTTCAAGTATTGATTCTAATGTCATTAATGTCGCAAACCAAATTATGCAGTGAGCCTAAGCCCGAAGCTAACAGAAACTGTGAAGGGGAAATTGAGCCTTGGAGCAAAAATTCTTCAAGTAGGAGGGTTGGAGAAGATATTCAAGCAGAAGTTTAGTGTTAGAGATGATGAAAAGCTATTGAAGGTTTCTCAATGCTATTTATCAACTACAGCTGGCCCAATAGCAGGCCTTCTCTTCATCTCTACTGATAAGGTTGCTTTCTGCAGTGAGAGATCAATAAAGATCATATCTCCAACTGGAAAGCTGCTTAGAATCCGCTATAAGGTTACCCCCTCTGCCCTGTTTTTCTTTCAACTCTAATTTTCTAGTCATGTAAAAGAATAATCTAATAGGCCAGTTCACAACTGCAGGTATCGATCCCAATAAGTAAGATAATGAAAGCAAAAGAGAGTGAAAATAGGAAAAAGCCATCACAGAAGTATATACAAGTAATTACAGAGGATGATTTTGAGTTCTGGTTTATGGGATTCCTTAATCAACAAAAGACACTGAGATATCTGCAGCAGTCAATTTCAAGTACTTCAAGCTAGCTAAGGAGATAACCTTTTTTTTCCTTTTCTTTTTCATTTTATTTCCTAATACGCCCATTCATCAATGTAAAAAATGAAATTACAGATCTGTTCAAACTTGTAACTGGCTCCATTGTTCAAAGGAAATTTTAGGTTTTTTAGGCTTCGAGTCTTAGTTGTTCTGTTAATATAAATGTATAGACTTATTAAAATTAATGCAAAACAGGAGGCTAATTCATCTTTTGGGACTTTGCCAAAGTCATCCAATCATTTTCATGACATCAGTGATGAATGTTGATTCTTCACATCATCCCCTAGCATAATCACACCACCCATTGGCGATAAAGAGTACCTAAAAGTTGGTTAGTGTCAAATATCTCAAACTACCTCAATAGTTCAAACCCTAATTCTTGGGTGAAATTTGGTCGAATAGGTAGTCAAACCAACAATCTAGGATTTGAGAGTTAAATCATGTGTTATTATACCAGGAATAGCTTAAATCAAGTTAAAATGACTTACCTTGATGGAAAGGAGTGGGAGTGATTACATCTTCTTGGGTCGAGTTTGTGGTGTTGGAATCTATAAAAGTGATAAGAGATTTTGTAGATTTGAAATAACTTTCAAGCAACCACAGGTCTTGTGCAACAATCACAACATTGAAGATTTGAGCGCCCAGGAACAAAGCTGTGATTGTGGTCCTTGGGCCCGTAGTCGTGATTATGAAGCTGAGCTCAATACGTCAGCAGCCCCATAGAGTGGCGATTGGAGCAACCAGGGTCACGACCACGATTTTTGAGCATGGGGCTTACTGTCTCCCAGACCATGCCTTGTTGCGATCATGAACCTCCTTTGTTATCATGCAGAAATCACTAATGGTGTGATCACGGCCCCCTTATTGCGATTATAGTAACAGTTCAATTTTAATTGAAGTTACTAAGCCAAAACTAATAAAATTTAATTCTTTAAAAACATGTAATATTTTATTCATACAATACTCGTGTAATAGCAAAGCATTCTCATACTTAATATAACTATATATATATGACATAAACCCAAAAATCAAATTACTTCTTGATCATAAATGTAGTCAAAGCACCCTAGGTAAGTTGACCAAATTCAGTGTGGATCTCACACCCACACCCGCACTCATGTCATGTTGACACGGGTGCGGTAGGGATTTGAAGGGTCCGAGTACCATAGCTAATATTTATGCAGAGAGCGAGAGATTGAAACCATGATAGTAGGGTACCATACCTCAAAACCCTAAAATCCAAAAGAAGGCATAAGACTTTTCATATCTTGATTTAGTTATAACTACCTTACTTGAGATATTTTCGGCAACACTAATCACTCTCCTCGTTTTGCTAATACTAGAGGTTTACTTCATTTTACTTTAAAAAGATTATAACTGTGGTGTTTGGACCAGCTTGCGCACCTCGACTAATTCCACAAGAATACTTGCTACCTCCTACCAGCACATGTGCCAGGTAACTTTATTCAGCATGGCTTGGACAAATGAAAAAGAATCACCTAATATTTTTGCTTCACTGGAATTTGAACCACAGACTTCATTGTTCTCAGCCCACTCCACTGTTCACAACTTCACACCCTTAGGTGCCCATTTTATTTATGCTTTGTGTAACTAAACTCATTTTCCAACAAAAAATTGACCAACTAGCTTGCTAGATAATATAGTTGATAAACGAATGATAACACATTACAGAACTCTAAGAATATTATTCTCTCAGGAACAATTTACGTGGTGGAAAGAAAAGAACTTTTGGACTTATGGTCTTGAACCTACTATAGATTTTTGTGACTATAAAAGCACAACATTAAGGGTAAAATGAAAATTCTTAAATGAAATTATTTCTAAATAAAAGGTGTCATCTCTTGGAATAAACTAATAAGAACATTGACACACACATATATATATAAATAATATGTAATAGAGCGAGTGTTAAAGAGTATTAAAAATAATTTTTTAACAGCTAGCCAAGTAGTTGAAAGAAACATATGAAAAAATATTACTACCTTTTTCTAAAAAAAAATTGGTAACACTCAAAAAATATTATTAGCTTTTTGTGCTTCATTATTAAATGTTTTTATTTCTATAGTCTTTCCAAAGTATAACAGTCCAGAGATAAAAGATGGTCAAACTAGGGAAAAGATAAGCTAGTTTACCGAAAATTTCTAAATCATATGTCTGTGCGTGTTGTGTTCCCCATAGAATCAGCATGAATGCCTACATATCCTGCTCATACACCTCAGGATGATATGGAGAAAAATAAAGCAAGATAAGATAACTGCCTTATAAGAGAAGGCAATACATATAATCCAGACAAGCACATGAATTGATCCTATAGCAGATTGAATCTTTGAATGGCTAGTTTCCCTTGCCTAAATAATTAAGGAAGATGTGGATGACCTACTCATGATCCTAAGGGGACAGACAAGTGGAAGTTAAATCACCACTGTACAGTAATGTCATAAACTCGAATTGTTCACCTTGTCAACTTTAACCATACAAGACAGGTAAAACTAACTTGAGATAAATTCGAAAGCATATGATGGCTAGCCCAATAGCAGCAATGTGCTTCTCAACAATGTCCCTCTAGATATTCAAACCTATTATTTTTAGTTTAAACAAATGCTTAATCATAAATAATAATCTATATAAAAGTTATCAGTCTATTTTCATGGGAAAGAAGTACGGTCGATTAAGCCTAATTAAGCTACCTTACTAATTCTGACAAGATGACTTCAATATGAGAAACTCTCTTACTTTGGCTAAACTTACAAAAGCAGGCAGCATCCTAAAAGAAATCTGCCAACTCAAAAGTTAAGAACACCACATGTGCACACAAATCTTGATAAAAGAATGAGTCAGCATGAGATTAGTTTACTGTAATTGACCAGACAGCTAAAAGAAGATGTTTTCTATACCTTTTGAGCAAGAGAAAAAGACATTAAAGGAATTTAGAAACTAAAAACACGCACGGCACTTTGATTTTGGAATATTTCAAATTTCAATCAACAAAAAGATTATTGAAGACACTCCCACCTTCCTGACAAACTTTTTATTCTTGATACAAAAGAAAATTCTGAAAAAAGCATATCCATGACCTTTTTTGGTTATTTCTGATGACCCATAGCTGACTCATGCAACAATCAGTTAAAAAATTCATCAACTCCTCTGCAAACACCTATATATAATGCTACATGGAATGTTCTTAAACCATCAACCAAACTTAATTATTTTACATACTTTCACAATATAATACAGCAATATCCCACCTTAACTCAGAGTCACAATGAAGAACTTACTCGGTGGAAATTTGGTGGGTATTCCAATGAGTTCAGCAGTATGCTCACTTGAAAGGTAGCCGAAAAGACTATTTTCCCTATCTGCTAATAAAGACCATATCGTTCCATATGCAACTTCAAAGAACTTATCTCAAACAAAGCAAAGTAAGTATTTCCCGTCTCTTGATGAAGAATTAACTTGATCTCGTAGTAAAGAGTATCAATGTCCCTTGAATGAAACGATCATAAAAATAAAAATTTTCTTGAATATGCAGGAAAATCAGTCACAAGTACGATGAACAAATTGGGAGAAAGGATGGACTGGACTGTCTTGCACAAGGCATTGGTGAGCATGGTACTAATATTCTCCATAAAAGACTTCAAAAGATTTATTGAGAATATTACTAAAACAATATGTTGTATAAGTTGAAAAAAAAGCATCTGAAGTTGAAGTTGAAAAGAGTATTTGGAAATTCAAATGTTGTCCACCTGTCCGTACATGAGTTCTGCTTGAAGTAGAAGTTCAAATTTTGTGAGTTAAAACTATTATTTCACTTGAAATGCTGCCTAAACAAGTTTTTTCAACATTTCACCCGTATTTAAATGCTAAAAAGTTCACTATCTGCAAATACTGATGGCCAAGCTTCACCTTTAGTATTTGTAAGTGAAGTCATGGCCAAACACTAGTGTAAATATGAAGAACACAGTTGAGTGAGTCATGAAGCACAAAACTTTATGCAAGAAGCACCAAGTAAATGCATGATAGGAAGTATTGATTCTAACTTCATTCATGTCTTAACTATAATTATGCAGTGAGCCTTAGCCCGAAGCTAACTTGAAACTGTGAAGGGAAAATTGAGCCTTGGAGCAAAAATTCTTCAAGTAGGAGGATTGGATAGAATATTCAAGCAGAAGTTTAGAGTTAGAGATGATGAGAAGTTATTGAAGGTTTCTCAATGCTATTTATCAACTACAGCTGGTCCAATGGCAGGTCTTCTCTTCGTCTCTACTGATAAGATTGCTTTCTGCAGTGAGAGATCAATAAAGCTCTCATCTCCAACAGGAAAGTTTATTAGAATCCATTATAAGGTACCCCTCTGCTCTGTTTTCCTTTCATCTCTAATTATCTAACCATGGGAAGCATAATCTGATAGGCCGGTTCTCAATTGCAGGTATCGATCCCAATAAGTAAGATAAATAAAGCAAAAGAGAGTGAAAATAGGGAAAAGCCAAGACAGAAGTATATACAAGTAATCACAGAGGATGATTTTGAGTTCTGGTTTATGGGATTCCTTAATCATCAAAAGACTCTAATATATCTGCAGCAGGAAATTTCAAATACTTCAAGTAAGAAGATAACTTCTTTTCCTTTTCTTTTTCATTTCATTTCCTATAAGCCCGCTCATCAATGTAAAATGTTGATGCAGAAACAAATTCACAGATCAGTCCAAACTTGTAACTAGCTCCATTGCTAAAAGCCAAGACAGAATTCACAGATTAGTTGTTAATATAATGTATAGACTTATTGTAAAACTAATGCAAACAGAAGGCTAATTCATCTTTTGGGACTTGGCCATCCATAGTCATCACTTCGTAAAAGACCGTTTGGGCTGCAGATAGTTCCCAACAAAGGGGGCCCACTTGATTTTTATTTTTTTTCACCTGAAGAGAATTTGAAGTAGAATTTGCATAATTATGACCGTGAGGATTGAGTTGCCAAAACAGATTTCCTCATTTTGGCTGAAAGTTAAGATTTATGCAGTCCATAGAAAAATAAAATGAGAGAAAGTATCCTTGAGGCAAATAATCTTGGATGGATAGTTGATTAGGGGATTAAAAAATATTTCATTTATATTGAATGTAGGCAATCACTTTGAGCTCATGAAAACCTTGTCATGTGATATAAACTATGGCATGCATCTCTGAGGAGAGTGACACGGCCAAACATCATCTCAGAAAAGCGAATCAGCTTACTGCTTCCCAACTAGAGTGTAGCCCAAGAGCTGCTTGAAAGTCTCTGTAAAAAATAATACCTTTTCTGATGCAGGATATTTAAGAGGTTAGTTGGCTAATACATTTTTGTCATTGGAGAGGCACTTAGCATCTAACCTTTAGCATTCCAATTGAAACTCTAGGAGATAGAACTAATCAGGCTTAGGCCCTTTTCATCTGTCCCCTTCACATCATCCCTGACATATAAGCAGACCACCCATAAGCTATAATAAGTCTATCTAATAGTTGAGTAGTGCCAAATATTTCAAACTATCTCAGTAGCTCAAAATCCTAGTTCTTTGGGTGAAATTTGGCAGAACAGTGAATCCAACAGAAATCTGAGATTTGTGATCAATCATGTGTTATTATACTAGGAATAGCTTAAGTTAAGTTTAAAAGACTTACCTTGACGATGGGAAGAAGTGGGAAGTGATTTCATTTCCTTGGACCGAGTTTGCAGTGTGGGAATCAATAAAAGTAATAAATTTATAGTTGTAGATCTGAAATACCTTTGGTTGTGTAGCAATCACAACACTGAAGATTTGAGAGCCCAGGAAGAAAGTCATGATCCCGGTCTTTGGGCCCGTGTTCTAGATTATGAAGATGAGAACATATCTCAGCAACCCCATGGAGTGGCGATCACAGCAACTGCGCTCATGGTCACATATTTGAGCTTGGGCTTACTGCCTCCCAGACCTTGGCTTGTGATTGTGAGTTCTGTTGTGATTGCAACTTCCTTTGTGACCATGCAAAAATCACTAATTGATGTTGTGATCATGGCTCCCTTATTGGGATCATAGCACCAGTTCATTTTGACCAGTGTTGCTCTTTTCTCACTGCCCATTTTGATCCTCGTATCGAGCGAGCGAACAGCCTCAAGGCAACACTTATACCCATGTTTAAAACACCCATACCATCCAACTAACTCAGATTAGTTCCCAGCATGCATAGAACATCCCAAATGCCTCCAACACAGACATATAATTTTCAACTAGTACAATTAACACTTCTGCACACATAGGCATTAATTAAATGCATATAAGGAAATAAAAAAGAAACAAGCTCATTATAATACTTCGTAGAACAGTAACATCTTGATGAAGTTATAAAATTAGGCTGCAACCTTAATCCAATCAAATTATTAGATTGAATGCACTGTTTCACGTGCTTCTCATACAGGTTTACATATTCATACACAAAAAGGGAACTTCATAGGTGCACACCAACGAAATAAGGGAATAAGAGAGTAGCGGAACAAAGGGAGTAGCCTACCATACCCCTAAACCCTACAATCTGAAGAGAAAAAAAAAAGGAACATTACACTTTTTATATTCTGATTTAATTATAACTACCTTTCTTGAGATCTTTTCTGCAACACTTGTCACTCTTCTCATTTTGCACATAACAGAGTTTGCCTCATTTAATTTCAGTTAACTTAACTCATTTTCCGACAAAAACTACCTAACTAGCTTGTTGGATAACATAATCTGAAAAACAAATGAAAAAACTTTTTCTTGACAGGGTAACATATTTTGTATATAAATCATCAGCGCTAAGGCTGGGATCCGAAATTTACAACAATGCAAATTACATCCAAAAAGTAATATCAGAGCCAAAACTAGATCCTATTCCTCTCATAAGGATCCTAGAATGTCTACAATAGAAACAGGATCATCTATATACTCAGAACTGCACCAATAACAAAAACTTATAATGCAGTTCATTTTCAACCTATTCATAGAGCTAAGTGCCCCTCAAAACATCTAGAGTTTCTCTCCTTCCATATGGTCCACCAAATCACTGCTGGGACAACTCTCCATCTGTCTTTGTTTGAATTGCCACTACCCTCTGTATTCCAGCTAACTAGAGCCTGATCAGATTCCATAATTGGCCAACCACTCTACAATGAAGAAACAGATGGTCAATTGTCTCTGCATATTGTTCACAAAAATAGCATCTCGGACACATATGTATGCCCCTTTTCATTTCTCCTGTGTTAGAACAGCCTCTTTCACAACCAGCCAGGTGAAAACAGCCACTTTATAGGGGATTTTGACCATCCAAATAAGCTTCCAATGCAAAAAATTAATCTGGGAGCCCCTTTGATTCATATTCTTGTAGGCAGAACTCACAGTGAAATTGCCTTTACTATGGCACTTCCACTTAAGAGTATCCTCTCCTTCCTTCAGCCCTACACACTGATCTAGTGTGCCATAAAACCCAGCCAGCCTTTCCATCTCCCAATCTTGCAACAGTCTTCTGTAAGTTAAATTCCAGCCTTGTGCAGACCATACTTCCTGCAGTGTGGCTTCCTTTTTGCTATTGAAGGTAGATATCTGGGAATAGTTGCTTGAGGCTGCCATTCCCTAGCTTTCAATATGTAGTAAATTTGACTTGACATGAAGTTTAAGAAAGAACTTTCTGGACTTGTGACCTTAAACTTTTAGAACCTCTAAAATATCATTCTACAAGATTTTTGAGACTATAAAAGCACGTCGTTAAGGTTCAAATGAAAATTGTTAAGTTTTATTATTTCCAGATAAGTCATTCTTTTGGAATAGACTAATAAGAATGATGCCAGATAACATGGAATAGAGGGAGTATTAAAAATAGTTTCTTAATAACTTGCTAAGTATTTTGAAAGGAACATATAGAAAGCTGCATGAAGAATATTATTATTTTGTGCTTCATTTTAAATATTTTTATTTCTACAGATATTTCAAAGTATGCTGTCCAAAGACAAAAGGTTGTCAACTATGGAGAAAACCAAGTTTGTAAAACTTTTTTAAATCATACGTCTGTGCATGTCGCATTCCATAGAGTAGGCATGAAGCCTGCAGATCTGCCTTACCTCAAGATGAGATCAAAAAAAATAAAAATAAAAATAAACCAAAAAAAAGAAACAAAGCGAGATAACTGCCTTAAAAGAGATGGTACTATACATACTCTAGACAAACACAAGAATTGTTGACCCTATGTAACAGATTGATATCTTTGATGAGGCTACTGTGTTCCTTTGCCCGATTTAAAGAGCATCAATTCTAAATGGATGACTCACTCATGTTTCAAAGGGGACTTAGTCAAGTGGCAGTCATGGATCACCATTAAGCTCTAGCTGTAACTTTAAATGAAAAGACTAATATGAGACCATTTACTTGCACTAAAGCTTGTAGAAAGACAATTTTGTATACTTTATAAGATGATAAAGAGAAGAGTTGACTTTCTCTTCCTATACGATACCAATATTGGGAGAATATTTTAACCTAATTTATGAAGATACTTTTTGATAAACCCTCCTACATAAATAGTTATGGGGTCATCAGTATGTATAGCCTGTTGACCTCCAAGATTTCAAATATCAACCCTTTACCTCAAGGAATTTGTAAAAATAAGAATTGAACTATTTGTCCTATTAAAATTAGGGCAACTGGAGGGCATGTTATAGGTAGAGACAGAAATTAGAATACAGTTCAACATAGGACAGCTAGCCTAACAGCAGCATGCTTTCTCAATAAGGCAGATCAACTGCTAGCAATTTCAAGTTCGAGTTATAACAATGTGCCTCTAGGGGCAAAACTATTCATTTTAGTTTAAACAAATGCTTAATCATAAATAATTATCTATAAAAATTATCAGTCGATTTTCATGGGAAAGTAGATTGATAAACAACTATTCTGCTATCTTACTAGTACTGACAAGATGACTTCTAATATGAAGAAACTTTCTGCTGGCTCAACCTTACAAAAGTAGGCCGCAATATAAAGCAAATCTGCCACCTCAAAAAGTTAAAAACACCAATATGCACACAAATCTTGATAACAGAATGAGTCAGCATGAGATATTAGTTTACTGAAATTGACCAGACAGCTAAAGAAGACATTTTCAAAACCTTTCGAGCAGAAGAAGACATATATTAATGGATTGATGCAGAAAGCGAATAAAATAAACAAAATAAAATAAAGGGACAGGTTGAACATGCACTGCACTTTGATTTTGAATATTTCAAATTTCAATCAACAAAAAGATTATTGAGAGAACACTCCATCTTCCTGACAACCTTTTCTTGGTACAAAGAAAATTCTGAAAAGCATGCATGATCTTATTTGGTTGTTTCTGATGTGACCCATAGCTGACTCATGCAACAGAAATCAGTTAAAGATTCATCAACTCCTCTTCAAACCCCTATATATAATGCTACCGAGAATGTTCTTAAATCATCAACCATAACCTAAATATTTCTCACTGGCGTTCACAATACAGCAATATTCCTCATAAAATCGGAATAAAATTGAAGAACTTACTAAGTGGAAATTTAGCAGATATTACCATGAATTCAGCAGTATGCTCACTTGAAAGGCAGCCAAACAGATTACTGGCCCCATCTGCTTGCGAAGACCATATTGTTCCATATGCAACTTCAAAGAACTTGTCTCAAATAAAGCAAAGTGAGTATTCCCCGTTTCTTAATGAAAATCATGATCCAGCCCTTGAGCCGTAAAAATAAAATAATTCTTGAATATGCAGGAAAATATGTCATTGCTAAGATGAACAAATTGGGAAAAACAGTGTACTGTCTTGTACAAAAACATCTGTGAGCAGGGTAAGCACTTCAATTCTCCATAAAAGACTTCAAAAATTTTATTGAAGATATTACTGAGATAATATTTTGTGCAAAGTTGAAAAAAAAGTATTGATTGAAGTCAAAAAGGAGAATTTAGGAGTTGATATTGTGTCCAGACATGAGTTCTACTTGAAAAGCAGTTTGTGAGAAAACAATTTATCTCACTCAAAAATGCTACTCAGACAAGTTAACCCAATATTACACCTGTATTTCAAATGCTAAAATGTTCACTAACTGCAAATACTGATGGCGCCAAACTTCATCTTCAGTATTTTAAAAGTGATCATGGCTAACACTAATTGTCAAATCTAAGACTTTCAGACCAAATTAGTCATGAAGACACAGAATTCACATAAAGCACATGTATATATGACAGAAAGCATTGATTTTAATGTGCCCAATTTTGCAGTGAGCCTAAACCTGAAACTAACCCCAGAAACTTTGAAGGAAAATTGAGCCTTGGAGCAAAAATTCTTCAAGTAGGAGAGTTGGAGAAAATATTCAAGCAGAGTTTAGTATTAGAGATGATGAAAAGCTAATAAGGTTTCTTGATGCTATTTATCTACTACAACTGGTCCAATGACAGGCCTTCTCTTCATCTCTACTGATAAGATTGCTTTCTGCAGTGAGAGAGATCAATAAAGCTCTTATCTCAGACTGAAGTTACTTGGAATTCGTTGTAAGGTAACCCTCAGCTCAGTTTTTCTTATACCTCTATTTTCTTACCATGTGAAGCAATTTTAAAATGTTCATAATTTGCAGGTATCAATCCCAATAAGTAAGATAAAGAAAGCAAAAGAGATTGAAAATATGGAAAAGCCATCACAGAAGTATATATACTTCGTTACAGAGGATGATTTTGAGTTCTGGTTTATGGGATTCCTCAATCATCAAAAGACTCTGAGATATCTGCAGCAGGGCATCTCAAGCTCAAGCAAGTTAAGAAGACAACTTTTTTTCCTTTTTTTTCATTTTTTTTTCCATCGCCCGTTCTTCAATGTAAGTATTCATGCAAAAAAATTACTCTAGAGATCTGTTAGAACTTGTAACAAGATCCATTGCTCAAAAGGAGCTTAAGGTTTAATCTTTGTACCTTATGAGTTAATGTGAATGTACAGACTTATTTTCTTTTTTGAGATAGTTAGAGATGTGGATGTATAGATTTATTGTAAAGCTTAATGCAAATAGATGGGTTTCCATTATAGATTTATTTAGCTTTCTACTTGTCCTTATAGTAGACTTTATGACCCAAGTTATAGATATGAAAACAAGAACCAAATGCTAGTTACAGATTGGCATTTTAGATTGTTTATATGCAAATTTAATACTGTATTCACAAGCTTGCGGCCTTCAAGTATTTTTTTTTAGTATGATATATAGTGTCCTCAATTTATTTATCTTTTGGATAAAATAAAAGATGATACAAAATCTGCAGTTGAAAATATAGTGTCATTTTGAGGGATATTTCCTGTGTTATCCTTTTCCATGTTGTAATTCAATATGCTGAGGTGAAACCACACTATATCAATTTAATTAAGAATCTAAATGATCATCATCATTTCTCTGGTCTGTAAGCTTCCTCACCTTGAGATTAAAAGGGTTACAAGTCACATAGTCGGAGCAACAAAATTCTTCAAGGTTGTAGCCAATTTCACAATGGAATGGTACTCCATTCATGAACCATGAACTGGTATGATCGCCCAGAATGATGCACCAGCAATTCGAAATACTAAAATTTTGCCAAAGAGTTTAACCGGTGCATAGTGTAAAATAATTTTTACACTATCAGGTTACATAAATGATAACCACGGATAACTGTTAAAAAAGGTGGATTTAGTAACCTGAAAAATAAGGCAAGTTTACCTGCTACGACAGGTTAATATACACTATCAATGTAAAGGCAACTTACCTACTACAACATGCTAAAATACACTATAAATGCTAAAAAAGTTATACCATCAGTAAATATAAATTAAATCAATTTAATATCAGAACACTCATTCCTATCTTGCAGTCAGTTGAACTTCTTTGGCCAATTAGTTAAAATATGGCTCTTGTAAAATCCAAACAATCCAACCGTGGATAAGCACTGGCAGATATACAAAAAACTGAACTGGCAAATATAAATGCAGGCAGTTGATAACAGTAGGCATGGAAGGATAAGAGAAAGAATTGTTCATCCAGACTTGGTTATTTGCATCCAGCTAATACAGACATCCTACTCTAATGATTGAAACTATTCCACAGAATAATGGGACAAGTCGTACAAGAAATGTAATCAATCAAACCATCATTATTGGTATAAGTCCACATTCAAGCTAGGAACAATGGACTTCATCTCATTTTACAATCTAGAACACCCCCAGCAAACAATGGGGCCTACTAGTAATTTACAAGGATGATCTAAGGAGTTTGGTATCAAATAATTGAAGAGCAGGAATAATCTACAATGAAAAGACGATGCTTAACAAAGGCAAATTAATGGGAACAAAGGACTGACATCAAGAGCTTGCAAAGTCATGCACATTTTTATGATCTAGGCAAAGAATGTGATAATTTCACTGCAGTCCCCATCGAATAGCTCAAAGACATTGCTTAATCAGAGTACTGCTCAAACTAACACATCTGAAACTCTGCTAAGCTTCCCAGTGAAATTTATTTTTGCAGGATTCAGAAACTGAATTCCAGCCTCCTCACATCCTGCTTTAGTGATAAGGGGACAAGACCGAACGTCTAGATATTCAAGATACTCACATGACTTCAGAAGCTTCTTAACTCCTTCAACAGTAGATCTTTGGACAGTTACTGACCTTCAAAACCCATCCCAACATAAAGTTTTCACTTCCTAATTGTTGAAATGCAGCATCAGTTACCTCCTCACAGCAGCCAATGTCAAGAACCTCAAGCTTTCTGCACTTGGAAATGATGCAGTCCAATGAAGAGTCTGTAATATGCAACTTAATCCATCCTCTAGATTTCCACAGACTATGATTACAAGCTGCCAGTGACTTCATGGACTCATCTAGTATGTTACGGCAATACCAATAATATGAGTGTCTCAATTTTTGCAGTAGTTGGCCAAGGATAAGATGGAGCCATCGCCAGCTTTAGAAGCAATCCAACTAACTTCCAATGTCCTAAGAGTCGATGAAGTTTCAAACTTCTGATACGCTAGATATCAATATCTTGGTGCATTTATTTAAGTCCAAATGCTTTATCCTTCGGCAACCTTCAACCAAAAAAAAGAGACCTGAGTTGGTAATGTTGGTATCCTTGCAAACCCAGCTCTTCAACATTATGGCAATTCTTGGAGAGCTCATTAATGCATCTGAGACAAATCTACAGCCAGAAAGATGCAAGGTTCTCAAGTCACGACACCCCTCAGCAACAGCTGAAAGCCCCTTGTCTGTGATCTTTCTGCAGTAGGATACGTCTAAGGACTGTAAAGAACAGAGACTCGACCCAATTGCTGCCAATCCGGCCTTGTCTGTTATGCCTGTAAATTTGGGCCATAAAACCTTTCAAGTTAAGTCAACTAGAACACTAAATCACAATTTAGCCTTTGTTTTTTAATTATGATGTAGCGAAAGATCTAAGATGATCGGACCATTATACCTAGCACAATCTTTCAAATAAGATTCTAATTTCATTGTCTGCAGAGAACTATTTGTGGTGTCAAGGAAGATCTAAGCTTTAGATTCGCGACAAAGTTACACTTTCTTTTGAAAGTTGGAATACATATGATATAACATTAGTATCCTCCCTTTTGCTACCGCCAGAACCACATAGCAAAAAGAACATAACCTTTACCTGAAACACAAAATTCTACAAAATTGCAATTAAGTTTTCTCAAAAAAACCGACCATAAATTCCCCCAAAATCCTTCTAAACCCCATTACTCCTTTTTAACATAAAAAATCTATTATTTACAAGATAGAAAAGAGAAAGGGCCAGTCTTCGCCATATTGGGTCAAAATCTTTGACATTTCAAACAAAAGATTTTAGTCAAAACCTTAAAATTTCCTTTGTGTCCGAGAATACAGTACTTCAGTTAGTCACCGGATTCGAGGCGTGGGAACTAATACACCCACTACCCCCCGTACCCACACACAGACAAATTCAAGATTTTAAATCAGTAATAGATATGGTGTCACTACGGCCACAACTCCTCAACGGTGCATTCAGCCCTCCTTCAGTAGCTCAGGTGCACTTCAGCACTTGTAAAGGCACTCAGTGACCAAAAAACTAAACCAAAATCGTAACGGCCATTCAAATTCAATAAATGTCAATGTAAGAAAAAAATTGAAAAAAAAAATTAAAAAACGCACCTTTACAGTTCTGAAGATTGAGAATTCGTAAGCAAGAGAAAGCAGTTGCAATAACGGAAAGATCAGAATCAGTAACACCAGGATAGAAAGATCTAGAAACGGACTGAGATATATCAAGCTCATGCAAGCGAGTGAATCGGGCCGCGATTCTGCCGAGCATGTGAGGCCCGGCCCGAGCACAAAGCTTTTTCCTTTCAGTGCTTTGAATACTAAGCCACCGCTTACAGACCAGCCCGAAAACTTCCTTGTCTTTGTCGTTTCCGAGCCTCGACAGTACGGCCCGGAGCTCGTCGTCGCCGGGCTGTCGTTTATACAGTGGCCTGAAACGGCGCCGTTTTGCAGATGAGTCGTCGCAGGCCATCTGGAAAGTTGCAGTTCTGATCTACTGAAAGGAAAAAGAAGAAAGGAAGCTTTTCTTTTCATTTTGTGTTTGTTTTGTTTTATTTATAAGGGCTTTGGCACTATAATTTAATAAATTAATTTATTAAGTATAAATATATTTATTATTTAATATAAACATCCAATATAAATAAATTAAACATAACTAATTGAAATAATTTTTATATGATAAATTAATTTATTTTAACTATATATATAATATTTATTTATTAATTTAGTATAAACACTTAATACTAACAAATTGAACATGAATGATTGAAATGATTTTTGTTTGATAGTTGGAATGTGGTGGTTACCAACTTATGAAAATGAACAACCAACCGTAGCAAATATTTATAAATTTTTTATTTGGTAGTTATTTTATGAATTTTCCACAGGGTTTGATATCGTATTAAAATTTTGACAATGCATCATATATTGCAAGATTCAATACGGTGATATCGCTTTGAACGGGATTTTCTCCCAGTATCCAAGACTCAGGCTTGACATTTTTGTCATAGTGGAGGATCCATTATGACCCATTTAATAGTGTTCTCAACTTATGTATAACTAATACGTGATAAGGATAATAATATCAACATAACAAATATATCCCTTATTCAGTATTATTCTTATATAACCTACTAAATGAATTCTAATTTTGAACTAACACTTGCATTTGATTAAATGATTGAAATTCCAACTAACATATGGTAATGGTATGTTCCCATTTAACTTCCTTTATCTATGTACTATCTTATTATTCATTATTTTCTTTATATTTTATCCTAAGATAAAGGGAAGATTAATAACACTCACTCTCAAATACATTATTGGCACTAATTGGCACAAGGTTATAAGTAGAAAAAAAATTGAGCATGCTCTCAAATGTTTTAGCAGTGAATTCAATAAGTACCTAACATGTATCATTTATATATATTTTTGTTATTTAATTATAATAAATTAATATAATTTAATGTAAAAATATCATGATGTAAGTAAGCTTGTTTGCCAAAAATGTCTAGGACAATGATAGATGGGTTCCGCATGGTTCTAACATCAAGTTTCAATACGAATTGTCATTACTTTGAGATTGTCTTTAATTTCTTTCTTCTTATATGATGATTTTTAATTTTTTATCATATTTATTTTATAATTACCGAATACCATATCAAATATTAAAGTATTTTTTAATTATAATTTAATTTACAAAATATAAGTTTAAAATTTTCGTACATTATTCAACATACATTGTGTAATATCTAATTTGCAAGACATAAATTTATAAAACTTGTCTTGCCCAATATAAATTTAGAAAACTTTTGCCTTGTCCCCTAAAATTACGTAGAAATAATTATGCCTCGTAAACATAACTTTGTAAGTTCTATAGAAACTATGGCTTATGAAATGTCTTAGTAGAACTTATGAACTTCTTAAGGTATAACATTTTAAAGCTATGAAATTTATATACGCATATCGACATAACTGTGTTATATTATGATATGAAATACGGTTTTGCCTTGCAATTATATTTTTGATTTTCCAAGTCGAAACATTTTCAGCCACTTTTTGTACAAAATGTTGAAAGGCAAAAATTAAAGACCACAAATTTAAAATGCAAAAATCAAACACCATCCCAAAATAAAGGCATTCATTCGAATGACCCTTTTACGATGAGTTGAGAACTTATGGATTCTGAGAACTAAATAACTTTTGCTCAAATCATATGTATATATACTGAAATTCACTAAGTATTTATAAATATTTAATTATAAGCTCAATTATTATTATATATTTACTCGATCACATTATCGAAACCCACAATGCAAACTTGATCAACTTAGTTGAGAAGCAAAGACATGAGCACCATTCTAGACCACAGTTTTCATTGCATAATCAAAATACAAGTATCCTCTTCATGTCAAGATGGCTGACAGCCTTACACATTTATATCAACCACCAACTCATCCTGATGAACACACAAGGTAAGTATCTGCAAATTCGTACATCTTTTTTGTTTCCATTCGGTGAGTCGAGTGATGACGTGGAGGCCGGTGGCCCGGGCTGAATTTTCAGTACAGGGATTTAAATATACAGTTAAAAATGAAGTAGTACTTACCGCTGCACCACAATCCTTGTTGGTAAATGGTAACAAACTTGCATCTTAACAAAATAAGTAACAACATTCATTTTTCTCACAAGCATCTGAATAAACATAACTAGAAAAAGGCCTGAATCTATCCCTGTTGCAATGGATAAAATGTCCTGCTGCTGATGCAAATTTCCAGCTCCCTATTTAATCATATTAACCACACCCCTGTCATCACTTTCAAGATGATGCCCTGGAGATCAATATCCCTTGCTGGTCAGATTCCTCTGGAAACAGCCTTAAGTTTCTTACAATTATAAATCCACATTTACTATATTTGGATCATTCAAAAGAATAACTATAACTAGAAATGCCAAAAAAAAAAAAGAGGAAAGGACAGTAGCTCTTTGCAGACTTTCATGTCTGCAAAGTATTCAGAGTGGTTTTCATTTGCAGAAATGATTCATCTTAGCAAAATGCAAGTTTTAAAGCAAAGAGGCTACGCGGATTCCCCATGCTGCTCCCTAGGAACAACAAATTCCAACTTTATCAGGATACTGAAACCCCGTGTAGACATGTAGTTTAGCTAAACTGCCAGCAAAAGTTCCTAAATCTAAACAGCATTTGCTGGAATATCAAAATCTGCAGTTCTTAGTAACTTAAGGAACTCCATATGCAAATAGACAACCCGTCAAGCAAACTCGCGCAGGGCTTCATAAGATCCTTAGAATCACTGAAGTCCTTATACACCAAAAGGACCATAAAGAAGTAGAAAGAACAGCCGCTTCCTATTGATCTAATTTGTTATGAACAACTTGAAGGCCATAAGAATCATAGTTTTACAGTGCAGGTAAAACCTCAAGGAACAGGACAGGAGAAAAAAATCTCATTGCATAATTCACATCTAGCCAATGCACCCTCTCTTTACAAGATATAGCCGAGTGTGTGAGGCCAATATCTTCCGATCTTTCAAAGAAAAGGACTTGCTTCAGGAAATACCTTCAAATTCCCATAGCAACAGCTAACAAGATTTTGCCTTGAGTTAACAGAGATGCTGCCTTTCCAAGTGACCATCCATGGAATTCCATTGGGACTTCCATTCTTCACTGAAAATACTTCGCCAAGCATGCTGGATCATGAGGGACAAAGAGGAACAGAAGTAATAAGTTGAGCTTCAGTTTTTCAACAATCTTATTCTAGAAAACTGAGAACTCTCTCAGGGCCAGTGGCACACGGTTCGGAAGTCTATGGATAATGGGCCAGGCCCCTTACCCTTCTCCATACAAATACCGAATCTGTAGCATTGTGCCTAACTACCCATCACGTGTTGCCCTCTTACCACTAGACCAAAGCCCTGGGAGCAGTCTTTCAATAAAATCTCAACGACATTCCAAATTGCTTCTTAGAGTTTGATGCAGCACAATAGGATCATAACCTCAGGCCCTCTGACCTTATAGCAAATTGCATCCTTCCAACACAATGCCATGAATGAATAATTACGTCAGATAGGGTTCAGTACATGGTTGTATTGTATGTCAAATAGGATTTTTAGCTATGCCCTTCTAAGTCTAAACCATTTTAACAAAGAGGTAATGGGTTTTGTGATATTCAATAATCTATACATACTGATTTAAACTTTTAGATCTTCCTTCAGTTATATGTTTATACCTGCTTGCAAGATCTCTAGATTGAAGCAATGAGGTTACAGGACCCAGGTGACGAGTATGTAGATTCAGGGTTGCATCATCCCAAGATTTGCAGCTGAGTTTCCTTTCATGACCTCTTTAGGCCCACCAAAAGTTCCTATATATGCTTCAAATCAAAGAATAAGCCAGAAAATACATCTCCAACAAAGGCAGCAGCTGCTCTAGGCAGCACAACACCTTCAATCCAAATTTATCAAAGTGAACGTAGACCAAGCCCAACAAGCAAGATCCTTTTGCATTAAGTAGGTTGAGATCATCCTTCAATGTGCAGCTTCTAATATAGCCAATAAGACCACATACGAAACACAACTTGTAAACAGAAAAGACACATGAAACACGCAACGAAACTGTTCTGCTTAAGGAAGGAAAACCCACTTCTCCTTCTGGACCATACAGCTTGATGCACCGACAAAATGGACAAAGATAATTATCGCTCACAGAAGAAACAGTTGTCCACCACTGAGCTTCTCCTTTATCTCACCACGGTGACATTCTGCGAACAATTTACCAGTCTCAATGGCAGTAGCTTAGTCTACAATGCCCAGGAGACCCACGAGATGAACCCAAAGAAGTGTCACTGCAGGAACCCAAAACAAGGACCTTGTATAACAAGATCATCCTGCTTCAAAAGAAAAATTGAAACTATACTTTCCTGAATTTAATATATGTTCTACAATCCCTTCAAATTAACTCTCTCTCTCTAAATTAATGTGCCACAGCCTAAGACCTTTGGTTCCACCTTTATACATGTCTGAATCTAGACATTAGTTTGATCTTCTGCGGTTTTCAAAGAACAATCTTAAAGATTACTGCAGATTTCCTTATCTGTCATACAAAATATTCCAGGCGACCACCCAGTTAGTGATGATGAACAAGGTTTTCATAAGCAGAGAGGGAATGGTAATGAAAATCAGGTAAAACCACTCTAACATGAATGAGAGAGGCAGGAGATCTACAAGAAGCACTCCTTGTACAGATTCAAACATGCTCACAGTAAGTGGTCACAAACAGTAGTTATAGACATGTGCGTTCACTACTGATGGAGAGTAAACAAAGTTAAAAAAGAGTGTCCCCATTTTTAGTTATTTAAGATTTTAGATGAGGCAAAACATCTTGTAAGTTAAAAATGAGTAAATGTGTGCCTCCCCTTTAACAGTCCAAAATTTTAGATGAGATGGTTCACGCATTTCAACAATTACAAATGAATTGAAGGAAATGGACTACAAGCACTAAAGATATTGGCAGAAAGGATAATAGCTAATCAAGTATGAAAGGATTGTAATCAAGGGATTGTCACTAATTAGAACAAATACAAGAACACTCGAACAAAGAAAGAGTAACAGTAACCAAGTTGCTAACCAATCTACTTATAGTGATAGAGCAAAATACATTATGTGTGGTAATGATCAAGGTATTTCTTTATGATATTTGCCATTTTGTTTCATTTTATCTCATTCGACTCTGCGTCACATCAATTCTTGCAACTAAAATATAAACAAACTCATTTGTATTTACCAAGTCACATCAATTAATGAAATAACATTTTATTGTGAAATCGTCACTCATACCCAAAGACTGAGACATTTCAGCAATGGGTACTGACAAATTATAAAGAGCGAATTACAAAATTTGAACCCCATCTAACTCTGGACTACCAAAGTCAATGCCCAATATCTACGCTCTTGAGAAGTAACACAGGAAAAATTAGCTACCTCACAGCATTCTAAATGAATATCTGTTGTATCAACTATTACTCTGCAGGGTATAACATTTTTGTCAATCAAACGAACAATTCTCATAAAGACCTTCCTTGGGTGCAAGATTCAACAAATAGAACTTTGGAGCTGTCAAGCTATTTCTCATAGTAAACCTTTCTTGGTCTTCCATCATCAAAACAAGACGATGGTTGCGACCTAACAACTCTGACACATATTTCATGTCTCCCTTGTTCAGGGCATACCTAACAGTGGAGATGATACTTGCCCTCTCTCCTTTCCGTCATGAGAGTTTAAGGCTCCAGAAATTTGATGTGTCCATGACAGAATTGATTATATAAGCCTCTAATCCATACTCTTCTGAGCTTCTGCAGATCTGATGCATCACCAGAAGCTCTATATCCAAAATGATAGTTCTCGCCTGAGATCATCAAGATATCATCATCTTTTTATCTTTCTTAGTTTATATCGGAATCTCTATGTCAAGTTAGGATGTTACAACATACCAGCAACAACTCCTCGTACTCCCAGCTCTTTGGACAGCTTCTCCACAAACTGACGGCGTAAGGTATCGAACTGGAAAATCTATCTGGAGTTCCCTTGGGATTACATTACCGCAATAAGGAGCCCAAGATGAAAGAATCACTTTTTGCGATCACATTCAGCAACAATGGGAGCCCTGTGTAGAAAATATACACATGATCAAACAAAGATGCTTTCTCGTTTCATGATCTGGCATTTCATAAAACCACTAACCAAAAAAGGAACTTCTCAATATTCTTGAGTAAGGTTAGGAGGATACATTCATAGTTTTAAATACCTTACAGCTTCAAAGACCAAATTTTCTAAATCATTACTAATCCTGTATACTACTTGAGTAGAATAAAGTTTGAAAATATTTTATTTTCAACGAGCAAGTAAGATTGTGTAACATGTTGATAAGGACATCTTTTGAATTTTATACGGACCAGACGCTGCGAGAAAAGCAATAAGGAATCATCTGAAACTTCCACTTGTCTCACTAAAAACAGGGAAGAAGAAGAGAGACCATTAACTTAAGTTTTCATGTAGGAAAATATAATACTTTTTTATCAAGTAAAAGATTTCATTAGTTAAGGCCAACGGCCATATACAAAGGGGTATACAAGAAAAGGGGTGGAAACCTACAAAATATGATTCTCCCCAAAAGACACCCAATCCTCAAAACAAACAGGAACTACATGGGTACACCAAAAATGTAAGGGAATGGGGCTCTCCTTTTTCCGATGAAGTAACGTGTTTCATTCTAAAAAGCATCTTGAGATGCAAAGTTACAAGAGACATAATTACAAGTAACATAATGAGAAAAAGAGTATTTAGCTCAGCCCCTATACAAAGTGTTAATCTAAAGCTAGAGTGCCAACAAAGTCTAGAAAATGTCCAGCACTAGGAACTGGGTTCAACTTTGAACAACAAAAAAGGTTAGATAAGCACTTAGCTTTAAGAGATTGAATTGGAGTTGAGATGCCATGAAAACATCTCTTATTCCTTTCTTGCCACAAACACCAAAAGATAGAAGCAGAGATCATCAACCAGATTTCCTTAACGGCCTTATCTACTTTCTATGAACTCCAACTCAAATGTGCCTGTCTCATGTTCATTGGCATAACACAACTCAGGCCAAAAAGGGTGCAAAACATCTTCCAAACATCAGTAGCTTCAATGCAAAAACAAGTGATTGACAGATTCCAGATCCTTGTTACATAGGTAACCATGTGTTAACCAATTGAAGCCTTTTCCTATTAAGGTTGTTATGAGTTAGTGAGCTTCATATAAGGAGGCTGCTCAGCAATTGAGCAAAAATAGATCTCCACACCTTTAAAAAGTTCTCCTATTTCTCTCCCTCCAAATGACCCACATTAACAAGGCGATAGTGACATTCCACGCCTTGTGCCCTCTTCTCCTACTCTGCTCTTCCAATGAACAACACAGCTCCTTCACAAATCTTAGCATTACCACAAGCGAAAACATGCGAAGATATCCACCATTACCTGCATTGGCTAGCTTGCAATGTAACATAATATGATCTACGATCCTCGGCTTGCCTCCTTATAGAGAAAACACCAACTTATGCAAACAATCTTTCATTTCCTAAGATTCTCGCTGTAAATATCACTCCTCTAGCAGCTAACCAAGTGAAAGCACACCTTCCTCGGTACCTTAGGTAACCAAAGCGAACTATGCAGCTATCCTCCTCTCTAACCAGAAGCTTTTCTTAGAAGGACTTAACAGAGAACACTTTTTTACTCCCCACCTCCCAACACAAAACATTCAAGGTCTCGGCGACAGGCTCGTTGCCATTATGAAGTAAGGCTGGCAATCTCTGCAGCTCTATCACCCCCATCCCAAAAATCCCTCCTGATCCTCAAAACCCAAAAAGTATCTCCCCTTTGTGTCTCCCTAACTTGCTGAATGGACAATTCCTTTTGGCAAGAGACCCTATACAAGCCTGGGAAATCATCTTTTAGCACCACACCATTCTTGCCCCAAAGCTAAATTTACTCCCCTCCCCACCTTGGGAAATGTCCCTACCACAGAAAGCTTCTCACCCCTTCATTATGTTCCTCTACACCATCTAAAGGCATAGTAATCACATTTCTTCTCCATCCCCCTCTCTTCATTATTCCATATTTGTCTGTTATTACCCCCCTCTCCATAGCGTTTGTCCCTCCATCCAAAATGTCCACAACCATTTCCCAAAAAGTGCTTTGTTAAAAACCTTTTAAGTATTTAACCCCAAGTCTTCCCCACCACTTAGGAGAAGTCATTCCATCAGACCAAGTGAAATTTCTTTGCACCATCGCCGTATCCCACAAAATTATTTTGCAATCTCTCAACTTTCCCATAGGAAAATATACTGATGTGAGGTGATTGATTTATTTCTTATCCTTTTCATTAAAACTTTGAATGAACTAAAAAATGTATGGATATACTTTCTTCTTCTTTGCACATATGCTGGTTTTAACCCACATTTTTGAAAAGTTCTGTTGAGTTCTTAGTAGCAATCGGCGAGTGAATTGATCATCCTATTAACAGAATTTCCTAAAGTCAAGAGTGCTAGTTAACAAATCTAGTGCTGCAGAGAAGAGCGTCAGCAGGGTCCACAGAGTTATGCTAAAGCAGGCTAGGGTGGAATATTGCTACAAATTAAGAGGGTGCAATGAGGGGCGGTTCTCTCTTTCGCTCACGCCTGGCTTTACACATTTAGAGAATGCAGATGCAGACTCCTGAATAACTGATAATCCTCAACTTCACTTGATCTATTTGTATTTTCAGAAATTAAATCTGGCTGAACAGCAGCACTACAGGCGTTGTAGCAGGGTGAGTTGAGAAGTGAAGTTCACCCTTCTCCCTTTACTTGTCTTCTGAGGAGACAAAACCTCTATTTAACATTTTATAACAGTAGAGTAAGAGAAAAGAGAGAACAGAAGTTATACCTCAGTTCCACATCCAAGAACTTCTGCCATTCCAACAAATGAGAAAGAAGAAAGGAATTCCTCCTCTTTTGCTGCTTTGAGGTGCAAGCTCACGAGTATTAATATGGAGTGCATCAAACTTACCCAAAGCTACTATCCCACCTATTGAAACGAAAATAATAATTGAGAATTTACATTCCAAGTAATCTCCTAAAATCCTCTATTTTCTCATTTACAACACAATTATAGTGAAATTGGCTTATTCTTTCTTGATGATAAACAAGCGAACTGAAAAATTACTAATCTAAAATAAACAATTGTGGTCCTAGGGACACCAACAACAATAACAATAAGCCAGTGTATTCCCACAAGTGGGATGCAGGGAGGTAGAGTGTACACAATCTTACCCCTACCTCACGAGAAAGGTAGAGGAGTGTTCGAAAGACCTAAAGGTGACAACGAGTGAAAGAGCAATAACAATAAATAGAAACAACAACAAGATAATAAAATAAGAGCAACATATAATTCGACGGAAATCTAAAAATACGAGAAAGAAAAGAATAATGCCAACTCTACGAAGGAAAGGAAATACGTCGTACTAACTAACCTTCTACCCTATCCCTCGACCTCCACACCCTCCTATCAAGGGCCATGCCATTGGTGAGCGAAATTGCACCATATTCTACATAATCACCTCATCCCAATACTTCTTAAGCCTACCTCTACCCTCTTAAACCTCTCGACCAATCTCTCCACCTCTAAGCTGTGGCATCTACACCTCTTCTTCTAATTATAGGTATTAAGTAATTAGAATAAAATTGTGGATTGACCACTCAGCATTCATGGCTAGATTAAACCTGATCTTCTTATACAAACATAAAGTAAAAGGTATATGGAAAGAACAGGCCTGAAGTGTTAGCAAAACTCCATTGGCCAGTGAATGGACAATATTTTTTCTTTGTGATGCCTCATGTATTGGAGCATGTTTCATAGGTTTTTCACATGTTTTAATTTCTATGATCTTGTTTAAATTTCTACTGTTAAAACAAAGACACTGAGCTGTGATATTAAGAAGCTATTCTTTGACCTTGCAGTATAACCATAGAAAGTACACAGATTATGCTTACATATAAATATGTACACTAACAGAAATGGCTAAATCTTGTTACCTATTTCCCACATTTTCTTTAGGAACCAGGAAGAGAAAAATAAAAAAAAGATTACAAAGGAAAGAATAAGCATAAGGGCGAATAGCAATGTAACCATGAATAATGAAATAAGAATGGCTGGCAACAATTGTAGAACAAGGTATTTATGTAGCATTTTTAATCATTCAAGAAACTTCGCGAGTCAGAACAAATGAAAATTGGCATTGATATAAGTCAGCCTTCGATATATTTTTATTACTAGTATATATATATTGGATTAGAGAAAACCTGCAAGAATGGGCAATCTTTCTGATGGAGGCTCCTCATCTGCTCCAGATTGGCTTTACATGAAAATTGTAAAGAACATGCATTTAAGCACGGGATTCCAAAGTCATACTTTAATACAAAATGACATTACAATGTCAATGAAATGGAAAGAAAAGCTCTCATTCAAATTTAATGGAAATCTGACCTTTATAAGCTTAATTGAAACATAAAATGAAAACTACCTCAAATACTATGTCCAGATGAAACTATTTAAATGTGAACCATCTCATCTAAAAACTTGTTCTGTTAAAGGAAGGCCTATTTATTTGTTTTAGGTCACAACATGCTCCCTCGTTTAGCGCCTGAATCTTTCAGGCTGAGCCAAGCATGTGGAACTATTTTTGTAGGTGACTGGAAATAAGACACAAACATGAGGCCTCCTTCTACTCTCTACTCAGTTGCCCTGTTAAAGTGTGTGGTCTCTCATCTAAACTTTAAATGAATTCTGAAGAAACAAAGTATCTATTTATTTTAGATCTACAACAAAAACTCAACACATAGTGGCACAAAAGCATACCCATCCCTATTTATATGATATTCCAACTTTACATATTGTTTTCGTCAAAATGTAGAGCATACCCATCCCTGTTTATATGATATTCCAACAAACATTACATATTGTTTTCGTCAAAATGAGATCCAGACTTATAGTTCAAAACTAACTTTCCACTTTCCTCTTATTGCAATTATAAAGAAGGTCTCCATCAGCTTTCTCCACAAATTCCATTCCAGGATCACGAGCTTATAAGTCAAGGCTTAATTCCTTTTCTACACTTGTCTTTCAACTGACAAGAAGGTTTAAGAAAAACAAGTGAAAGAGGTCAAATTTACCTCAAACTACTAGAAAGCGGGGAGTTTTCATTTCATCTAAGATTCGGGTTGAACAAAATTGATAAAACGGAGCTCAAAATCGCACAATTTTTTTTGGTGAATATGTTAAAAAATCCCTAAGCTATCACCATTTTCCAAGTTTCATCTATACAATTGGGTGTTCTTTGTTAACCCAGAGACATAACTCTCTTTAGAATTAAAACCCCTCGGTTGGGCTATGGCAAAATATTTGGACAACATTGAGCGTGGAGATGAAAAAGTTCTGAAAATGAGTCTACATGGCACAATGAGTACAAAGTTCGGTAAACGCACTCAATAGTTTAGGTATGGAACTTGCAAAGCGGTGATAGTTTAGAATTTCTTTTAACCTACTCACTCAAATCCATTTCCACGGGTACTGCCACTTGGAATTCTTTAGAGGTGCTTTGGAGGGTGATGTTGATAGCATGTCATATTCTTTCAGGGAGTATTTCAATATGAGTTCATGGTAGTTTGGGGGCTGTCAAGCTTTTGTATGGTTTAGGCATGAAATTTGCAAAAAGATGATAGTTTAGGAGTTTCTAACATATTCACTCTTATTTTTTCGTCAAAAATCCCCGAAGGCTAGTGGAGCATGGTTTGAAATGCACGGAAGGCACACCCCCCTCTACCCTAACTCACGCAAAGGTGTTGCCCTCTTACTACTGTACCAAAGCCCTGGGGCAAAAATCACACAATTTATCGTTCAAACAAGAACAGATATGTTGAATTACCAGAAGCTTTAAGAAAGTGAAAAACAAAATGAACATTCTGAAGACTTCAGTTGACAAATCCCAAAAGTAACTAAATTTTACTGCTCAAATAAGAACATCTATGATAAATACCTCAAAGTTGCCCCAAAAATCACTAAATTCACTGCTCAAAGAAGAAAATTCATGAGAAATTACCTCAAACTTTCAGAAAGTACAGAGCTTTGGGTATCTGAAGATTTGGGTCGAACACAATAGACCCCAAAATCACTAACTTTATTGCTCGAACAAGGCTGCTACTATTCTTGTTCCTCAATCTGATTCTAAAATTGTTGAAGGAAGAATTTGAGGTTGGTGGAGAAGCAGTGAAAATGGTTGAGAATTGATGAGCACTGCAATGAAAACTAGAGTCTCTTAAGTGCTGAGATATGCACCGAGACCCACAACATTCTTAATTTTCATCAGAAGAAGAAGATTGAGATGGGTTCGGCGGCCTATAGGTGTCCCATTTTTTCCTCTTGGTGTTCTTCCTTCCCAAAAGAAAAGCCTATCGCGTGGGCGTATTTGGATCGATAGTTTTGGTTTCTTGATTTTTGGTTATTTCCTTCAGAATGTCATAAATATTAAGCAATAGATTTGGAACTTGTTCCAGATAACAAATAATCAAATGTTTTGTATATTTTTAAATTAAATTTTTAAAAGTGAATGTGTTATTGTCAAATATTTAAATTAATATCTAAATTATAATATATACGTTAAAATTTCAATAAGTATTAAAATTTTAAACTTATTTCCAATGGAAGTTAACGTCGTCATGTAGTTTCTTAGCGGCCGATAGGAAGTTTGACAACATGCATAAAAAATAATCTTTTGTAAAAATGAAAATCAACTCTAGATATAAAATTAGGTGAAATTTTAAAGTAGTCACCTTAGTATATTTAAAGGTGAAGTCAACTCTAATAATTTTTATGCTTTCTTATTTTACTGCAGTTTGTGATTTTATTCAAGATTATACGTTAGTGAAAAATATAAAGACTTTTTATATTATTTTTTGTTGTTATTTTATTACACCGGCTTAAATAAAGAGATATAGTCAATGAGATTCATATGCCGGTCACTACTTCCTTTAAATTGGTTTAGTTATTTCATAGTAGTAAAACCAGGTGTTTTACTTCGATGTGAAGGATGAGAAGGAAGAAACACCCCTTTGTTTCTGGCATTTTGGTTCTATTTTGGTTTTCTATTGGGAAGAATTAAGTCTTACAATGCTTTTGGAATATGGAAGACAAATACATCCCAAGGTTCAATTTGGCTTTGGTTTTCAAGAATAAAACTATTTCTCTAACTTTCTTTAAATATTTCTTGGGGTGGGAAGTGTCCCAAGCTAGGGAAAGGAGAAAAGAAAAGGAGCCTAGTGCTTGGAACACAACATGAAAAATCATGATACCCATATAAGGGCGGCCGATGCATGAAGCATTATGCATTCAGGGTCCGAGTAAAGGCCGCTCCAAGAGAAGTGTAATGTAGGCAACCTCAAGGTCCAAGTAAGGGCCAGCAGAGGGTGTAACGTAGGCAATCTACCACGACACACGATCAAAAGTCACTGGTGTTACATTGGACTTTTCTTCCCTAGGAAAGGTTAGCTAGGGAGCAGACAGATGAAAGTTTAAGCTTAGCAGACAATTAAACTGTCATAGAGAGAAAAGGTGATCCGGTAAAGATGAATATGTGATATTTGTTAAAGTGAGATACATTATGATGACATTTAGTAAATTACATTTGCTAATGTCTTCCAGCCTCTATTTTCTTTGGCAGATGGGAAGATACATAAAAAAATTGTACAACTCTTTCTAGACAGAGTACGGAAAGTAGCAATTTCCACAAGTCACTTGAACATCATGTGACGGCAGCTATTAAAGGTTCTTCAAACTCTTCAGATGAGGAAAAATCCGACATGCCTTGCTCCTCATCAGCATCCAAATGACCAGCATTCGGGACATAGCCAGACAGCTTCATCAATTTAGTTAGTGCATTCAATATCAGATATATCTCTTTTTTCTGAACATGTCTCCTATCTTTTACCATGAATACATGAACATGGCTTTGTATTTCAATCCAACTGCAACCAGGCTGTTTAACAATGCCTCGCTGCTTCATAAGCTTTCTGACCATTTTGACATCTTGCCATCTTCCTTGTTCAACTTCCATGTTTGATAGAAGAACGTAAGGGCCAGAATTTGTAGGATCAATCTCCAAAAGCTTCTCAGCTACATACTTTCCCAACTCAATTTCCTGTGAATTTTACAGCGAGCAAAGACCCCCATACAACACTATCCAGGAGACATCGGCATGGATTCAATCAAATCACTCGTCTGCCCAGCAACCAGCCTTGCCAAGTAAATCAACCATGCACGTATAGTGGTCCTTCAATGGTGTCAACCCATACTCTGTGCCCATGGAATAGGAAATATTGGCAGCCCCTCCTCAACCAATCCTGCATGACTACATGCACATAGAACTCCAATCATAGTCACGTGATCTGGCTTCTCTCCGGATACTAACATAACCTTGAAAGTTTCAAGCGCTTCCATAGCATGCCCATTTTGTGCATATCCAACTATTACTGCATTCCAAGAAACCCAGTCTCTGTCCAGCATTTTTGTGAATACACAGCTACCATCTTCAACTGATCCACATTTCATATACATGTCTATGAGAGCATTTCCCACAAAAACATCAGGCTCGGGTCCATTCTGGAAACGAAATCCATGCTTCAAAATATGTGCATGAGCCTGCCTACCAAGCTTCAGATCAGCTAAATTTGCACATGCATTGAGAAGATTCCCAAACGTATAATGAGTTGTGAAACAGATTCTCTTCCCCAGCATAAGAAGAGTTTAATGCCTCTTCATTGTTCCCATTTTTGTGTATATCCAGCGTAAGAGCATTCCATTGACATTCTTTCAATCATCCCCATAAACATGGCTCTTGCAGTTTTCACACTTGCAACCTCGCGTAACACTTACCAAACAGGTGTGTGACACCACACTTCTCACTAGCTCTCATCAGAAATCCATCTAGCTTCAGCAATTCTCCCAAATTTTGCATACATATGTGTGCATTTGCATATAATAAGATCATCCCTAAGCTTATCCGACTTCACAATTCGTGCATGAATTTCCTTACCTTCTCTTATCGCACACAAACTCGCACAAGCACTTACTACACTTGCCAAGGTCTTCTCATCAGGTTCAAACCCAAAGTCCATCATTCTAGTAGAATATCACAGTGCCTCCTTAACTGGCCCATTTTGCTGTATAAGAAAGTAAACTATTCCATGACACCACATTACGCTCACACATCCCATTAAACACCTTGGTTGCACAATTCACATTACCTGTTTCGAGTACATGTCAATAAGCGCAGACCCCATGTAAACACTTCGAATATTTCAGTTTAGCAACTGAGGCATGAAGTTGTGTTCCCATTCTAAAGTCCCTTAACCCTGCGCAAGCACTAAGACCACTGCCATAAGCATACTCATTCAAAACAAATCTTCTTTGTACCTACAAGATACTCTACCGACAAATCAAACGAATTCACATTGAGCAAAGCTTGACACCATCAAGTTCCACGAACATTGATCAGGCTCAGGCATTAAGTAAAACAGTTCCTCGGCCTCAAAGCAATCTTGATGTAATATTGCATTTATCATGGAATTCCAACTGAAGGTATTCTTCTCTGGCATTTTATCAAATATCTTCTTGGCATACTTTAACATACCGCATTTCCCATAGGTATCGATTAACTTGTTGTTGATGAAAACCTCGGAGCTGAAATGGGTCTTCAGAATTCGACCGGACAGTGGTGATACATTGGGACTTCAATTGATACAAGAATCTAGAATCTTGGCAGAAGGGTGTAGAGTTTGGGAGGGAGAAAAGGTCCCAAGCGACAGGTTTACTGAAATAAAGTATCTTTTGTCATTTTGACATGGGATTAGGAAGTTTGATTGATGGGCATGTTGTTAAAACATCTGATGAACAGAATGAGCACAGATTTTCTGTGTTATGCTCAAGAAGACTACCCGGCCAGTTTAACTTACGCAAGCGTGTTTTAATTCTATACATAATACATCAAAGCACTCAAACTTAGCGCTTGGTGTTAGTTAAGCAACAGCTTTAAAAGTACGCATTTAATTTAGTGCATGACTTATGTCCAATTGTATAAGACGAGCTTTGTTTATAAGAATGATAAATGCAGATTTGAAATTTATGTGTCATCGGCATTGGATGTCTATGAGACACAATAGCGACTAGTTGGAGTATTTAGTTGTTAATTGAGACGAAGTAAGGTGCGTAGATGCACTCTCAAAATTTAAGTATTTAAAATATGAAATTAAGATCAAATTTAAATGTCAATTTATGATAGAAGAATAGGGAACTAATTTGTGAAATTTTTCACGTACTATCCAAAAAATATCTATACCAACTTATATTACTTACATGGGATTAAAATGTAATAAAGAAAGCATTCTAGCAAACTCTTGAAGCTATCTAAGTAAGGGCTTTACACCTGTACATTCTCTAGAAGAGTCTAAATAGAAAATATATTCTATTTATTCTGTAAATTCTATGCATATTTTTGTATCTTGAGTTGCGGTTAGCTTTGTGAAATGTTGAATATGCTGGCCCAAAATGTATGATCGTCAAACCCACACGAAACCCATGGTAGATAAAAGGGAAACACCAATTGTCTTAAGTTCCTTTAGTTTTTGTCTGAAAGCCCTCTTCCTTAACTTCCAACCTCTCTTCTTTGTTTAGTTCTTTGAGGGCTGTTGTTCTTCTTCATATCTATACTCTGCATTCCAACATCGCTCAAGTTGGAGGGTGTCATGACCCCAACTTTCAGAGAATCTCTCGTGGGAAGACCGGATAAAAGGTTTTAATGTGAAAGATCCGCAAGCTATTGGTGAGATGAGTACGAAGATAAGGTGATTAGCCAGGATAAGAATTGTTGTCGAACAAAATGGCGAGTCGAATCAACATGTTTAGTTCGTTCATGAAAGACGGGAGTTCTGGCTTGATATGGATGGCCGCATTGCCCGGAAGATAGAGAGGAATAGGGAGAGAAATTGGTGCGGTGGATCCTTAAGAATCATGTTAACCATGTGAGCTAGGCGGTCACTCATGCTGTAGATCGATATTCGGCCCGGCGGGAGGAAAGGGATCTGCGTCACGCTTCCTAGATTTCCATGAGATTGGAGCTCCCTAATGTGATGAAAAACCGACCAGAGATCTCAGAGAATCCTTCACGCGGCAGTCGGCGTCCGCAATGCGAAGAAAAAACGAGGGGAGCGAGATGATAACAAAATACCTTGTCAGCAGTCAAGACTCAAATAGCACAATACTCGTAAAGCAACAAAGTAGTGAGTCATACATGGTTTGCATGTATTGACTAAGATTCAAGGCTACAAAGATAAATCTGGCCAGAGTATGTGTCAAATAGTTGGGTTTCCCTACCCAGTGACGATATAGAGTAGGATTCTCCATGAAATCTCCATCACCAGCCCGGAGTTTAAAACACAAGGATCAAGTGGAGGAAGTAACCGAGAGGCAAATGAGAGACATTGAACTCTATGATAAATCAAGGTGAATTTCCTTTGGCTAACAATAAAACCTTGCATTTCCTCAATATTTCCATCCCTAGAAAATAATGAATGCGCCCCAAATCTTTTACTGAATTTGGAATTCGAAAACATTTAATATCTTCTGCTCATGAGATCATTTCCAGTTATTAATATAGTCGTCTACGTAAATGGCTATAATAGAAATTAGATCCCCTTTTACTAGCAAACATAGAATAGTCATTCAAGAAGAGGAATAGCCTTTGAAACTCAAGCACTAGCAAGTCTTGCATACCCTTTGATGTGAGCCCTACTTTAGTCCATAAAGGAGCTTCTTTAGGAGACAAAATATACTTAGGACTAGGTGGATGGAATTGACATGAAACTTCATAAATACTTCTTCTTGAAGGTCACCATGCAAAATGCATTATTGACATCCAATTGAGACACGAGGCCACTATTTCTTTCTTTGTAATAGTGAGTAAATATCTGATAGTGGTCATTTTCACCACAGAGGTGAAAATGTCTCTATAGTCTAATTACTTCTCTCTGATATCCACACTCACCTCAAGTCTTGCTTTCAAACGTTCAACACTCCCATTTGAATTGTGTTTGACCTTGTAAATCCTTTTACAAGGTAATGCCTTCTTCCAAATAGGCGGTTGACTACCTCCCATGTGTGATTATCCTTTAAGGTTGATATCTCTGATTCCACTGCCTTTCTCCACCACGGATGTAGAGATGCCTTGGGATAGGCTGTTAGGTCAGGTAAGATGAGTGATGGTATGAAACTTTCGGTGTTGAGGGATAAGGAAAGAAAAGAAAAGCCTTGAGTCCATTAGATTGATGGAACAAACTTTGTGCAAATCAGTGAACATCATTTGTTGCACACATAATCCTGCAAGTATCTTTGGTTTACTAGAACTTCTGTGTGACCTTCTAGCTGGAATAGGCAGAGTAGGTAGGACTCACGTGCATTAGGGGCCCAGTCGGTAGGAAAACTAGGTGAAGAAGGAGAAGATAGAGTGGAAAGAGGGAGAAGAAGGAGAGGAAATATCTATAGAAGGTGAAAGATCGGCTTGGTTGGTGAGTTTGTTGCATTTAATGGGTTGTATATCGAGTAGGAAAGGTATATGTGGTTGAGGAGAGGTGATAAAAGGATATTCAGTCTTCATAAATTTCACATCTCTTGACACAATGATCTTCTTGGTTTCTATCTCCAACGAGTTTATAACCCTTTTGGTGTGGAGAGTATCCAATGAACACACAAACCTTAGCTCTAGGATTAGATTCCCCTCCCTCGGCATAGAGTAAAAGCATAACATAAACAACCAAAAATTTTGTAGCTAAGTATAGCTAGGTTTCTGACCAAAAGGCATAAGGTGTTTTCCCTTGCAAAACTTTGATAGTTAATTTGTTAATGAGATGTGTTGTGGTCCGAATACTCTCCCCAATATGAAATAGGAATTTGAGATTGAAACATAAGACTTCTAGTAATTTCTAAAGATGTTTATTTTTCCTCTCAACAACTCCATTTGTTGAGGGGGTGGCAACTTACAGACCTTTGGTGTAAAATTCTGCTTGAATTCAAAAGAAGTACCTCTTGGAACCTTTCCCCAACTCCAAGGCATTATCAAACCTTATTGTTTTAACTTTCACATTAAATTGTCTCTCTACCATAGACAAAAAATTCTTAAGAATAGGGAAAGCATTACTCTTGGTACCCTCGATAAAGGTCGAGGTTCCTCTTGCTATGATGCCGTCTACTATGGTTAGAAATGTGAATCCATTATAAGTACTAGTTTTATAAGGTCCCATGTGTTAATGTGTATAAGATCAAAGATTACCAACACAAAGTTTAATGGTGCGATAGGAAAGAAAGCGTGGATTGTTGGCTTTATGACAAACATCACAAACAAAATTATAGTGGAACAACAATAGAGGAAACTAAAATGTTCCATTCTTGAAAATGGCAAATGCCCCAATAGCCTTACATGCAAGCCTTACATGAGAATAGCATTGACGAAACATGAGCAGTGAACTCTTGTGCGGAATTTCTTTCTTTTGGAAAAGAAAATACATCTTCATTGAAAATGGACCTAGGCTTAGAATTTGTTTGCATCTAGTAGATAGAGACCTTCTCTTACTTCACCAAAAACTCGGAGGTTCTTCATTAAAAGGCCACAAAACACAACCACTAGAAGTGGTAAAACATCACAATTGAATTGAACACGCTAACTTATGCAGACAATAAGTTATATACGAGAGTGAGGATAAGAAGAACATTTAATAGGACAACTCCTGTGAAGAGAAATACTCCATATTATGGGTAACACACCTTGAAAGAATTAGGCAAACTAATGTTCAAAGGTACGGCGGTTTATAACACATATGCTCGAGATGCTCTGAATCGATAATCCGGGTATCAGTTTGATCCCCAACCCAAAATAAGTCCCTTTGGAATATTTTAAAATAGTACCAGCAACAACATTCACATTGATTTCGATTGTTTTTGCTTTCCCATCTTAGCTTGTTGGTATATATTCCCGGCATCTCGACATCGTTCTTTGCCTCTTCATTAAGTTCTTCATCTCAACACATAGATTTTGCACATCTTCTACTTAACTACCATGCAGTAAATTTCACATTCCCTTTCTTGATCCACGAAAATTCCTAGGATTAGTGAATTTCAAAATCATCACGGAAAACCCGATTAGCCTGCTTGGTCATCATGCACATGTCTGTTTGCCACGGTGGGTACAACTAACATTGGGATTGGATTTTTCTTTCCTTTAAATTTTTGTTGCGTTTTTGTTAAATTTCGACGAGAATAACTTCCTCTGATTGTTGATTCTGAGTCTCACAGTTGTTCCTCCCCTTGTGTGGTTGCCATGAATGATGCAAAATCGGCAAAAAATTGGTGGTTGTGTCGCGTGTTTTCCTTGTACGGTAGCCATAAAAGAACCCAGTTGCTTGGTGAGTTGTGCATTAGCATGCATCTCTCTTTGATTCTCATCTTGCAGCAGGAATGAATATGCCGGATCCATGCTAGCAAGTTCATCATTATGATGCTTATACTTGTGCATGGCGTCATTTCAAACCCATCAAGCTGGATCACCTTTTAGTCCTCAAAAGACATTCATCCTTTCCTTTCCTCCACATGTGCACACCTGCGACCCCAACAAGTGATTGGATTTAGTGAATCTAACTCATCCCACAAGCGTTTAAGTTTAGTAAAGTACCACCTGTGATGTCATTATTTCCTTGTACTAACCACAGCTCCTTTTGCGGATGATATAACTTTGGCACTAATAATGGATGCCAAACCTTTATTCGAGACTATCCCAAAGCTCTCGATTTGTTTTGGAGTATATAACACCTTTATCTCCTATGTCCGCTTTGATGGCCATTCAACGGCCAATGGATGACGTGTCATTACAACAACTCAATTGGTCAAAATCATATAGGTGGGATCTGAAACTTTACAAGTTCCATTGATGAGGCTAAGCTCTCTTGGCTAAGAGAACATGAGCAGATCTTCTCGCCGAGGTATCTCTTCCATGAAGACGGAATTATTCTGTTCATTCCTAGAGAATGAGTTTAGGTGATATGGGTGATTGATATCAATATTGGTATTATTTCAACATTGATAGGAGCATTGATTGTGATTTCTTAAACGCCATTTTAGGTCAAAGAAATAAGAAAGTTGAGAGAATGACATTGCTAGAGATAGGATCTAGTATTGCTCACGTCTTGATAGAAGAATAGGAGACTAATTTGTAGAAATTTTTCTCTGTCTATCAAAAAATATCATGTACCAACTTATATTACTTATGGAATTAAAGATGGCGAAAACATTCTAACAAACTGCGGTTGTCTAACTAAGGCTTTACACCTGTACATTCTATAGTAGGGGTGGGCATTCGGTATTTGAGTTGAAGTTTTTCAAATTTCGGATTCGGTTTTCGGTTTCGGTTATGAATAAGGAACACCAAACACCAAACCATTTTAATTCGGTTCGGTTCGATTTTTTAATTCGATTCGGTTTATTTATTTAGTTATTCGGTTTTTGGGCTTGGAGTCGCTGATGATCGGAAGAGTGAAGACGAGGCTTGGAGCTTGGAGGTGGGGCCGTGGAGGGAGGCTGGAGGAGTGGAGGTCGAATAACGAGTGAGCTCTGGGCAGTGCAGACGGTTCAGAACACTGGACACAGTCACCTCTCCTGGTGGAGCGGAGCGCGGAGAGCTGGAGCGAAGGGAAGAGCGGTCAGCTGACCTTGAGTCGCAATCTCGCGAGATGAGAGGAAGAACGGCCCGACGACTTGTTGCTTAGAGTGACGATAGGCGTCGATGGGGAGTTGGGGAAATGGGGGTGCCGATGGCGATGGACGATCGGCGGAGAGGAGACGTGGGCTAGCAGGTTGGTGAGTGGTGGCCGTGGGTCTTAGTAGTGCGTGGTGAGCGGTGAGTAGGGAGGCAAGGAATGTGTGAGGCGGAGAGGATTGTTACGGTTTTCACTTTTCCTTGAAGAGTGAAGACAGAGAGTAGTTTAGGATAGGAATTTAGGGTTTTTAATATTTTATTTAATTTAATTATTTATTATAAAAATAAAATAAAATAATTTTAATATATATTCGGTTATTCGGTTTTAGCAGAAAAATCGGTGACAGTAACAAAAAAAAAATCAAAAATAAATTACGTTATAAAAAATCGAAAGCTAGAGCTAGAAACGAAAAACCAAATTAATTCGATTCGGTTTGATTTTTGATTACGGTTTTTGCCCACTATTCTCTAGAAAAGTCTAAATAGAAAATATATTCTATTTATTCACAGCAAATTCTATGCATATTTTGTATCTTCGGTTTGCAGTTGGGCTTTGTGAAATGTTGAATATGCTTTGGCCCAAAATGTATGATCAATCCGGCCCACACACAGAAACCCTTGGTAGATAAAACACCAATTATCTTAGGTTCTTTAGTTTTGTCTGAAAGCCCTCTTCCTTCTTCAACCTTTCTTTTGTTTAGTTCTTTGAGGGTACATTGTTCTTCTTCTTCATATCTATATCTTTGCATTCCAACAATTTATGTATTATATCTTAATTATATAGGTCGGTAGGATTCTTAAAATAGTTATAGGTGTTACACCATTTCCATTCCAAAAATAGTGTATTTCTATTATATAGAAGAGTCATGATGGGATGATCAAGGGTTTAATTATAATTTCATATCTAATTCATAAGTGTTCTAATAATATGTGTTAAAAACTTAAAAATTAATATTCTTTCATTAAAAAAATACTAAAATGTTTTCCATATCTCTTTTTTTCTCTTTCTGTGAATTTATTTACAACTTGCTTCATTTTTTACCTTAACTTTGTTGTTATTCAATTCTCGATCCATCTTTTTATATTAATAGTGGCTAGATATTTTTCATACTTGTGAATGACCATGACTTTGTTCAAAGAGCAATTCAAATTGTATTGTATGATGTATTTGATCTTTATTTTATTTTACCATCAATTATTTTTAAACATGTGTAATATAATTAATTGATAATTATATTTTTATTAGGTCCATTCTTTTTAAATCATGTAGCTATAGTAATCAAGGCTGATTTACATAGACTTATTCAATCGGAAGTAAAATTTAAAATAATGAACTATTAAATCAAATTTTATTCATATTTTATTTTTCTTCACGAGTTTTAAATAATTTTTATTTCAATAATTATTTATTATTGATAGAATATACATTTAACAAAAAAAATATAACACCTTTAAATATCAAATCAACCACGAATTTCTATAAATGTATTTTCAAAATTCAAAGTTTCTAAAATTATATTTTAGTCCGAAAATTATTGTCATAAACTTGTATTAACAAACATATAAAATGCATTAAAATTAATTTATATGTCATATATAAAGATTATATTATACAAAAGTTGATTCCTTATTTGAAATTTAGTGCACTACATAAAATATAATTATTAATTATTTAAGTTTAAAATTTTTTATTTTTTTTATTTTTTTTATTTTTTTTATTTTTTTTAGTTTTTTTATTTTTAAGTTATCTTTATTTATTAAATTTTAATAACAAATAATCAAGCATCTTTCTAAATGTCAAATGTATCTTAAATGATAAAGATCATGCGAATACGTTTTCCACCACAATTTTTTATGGGGTAAAATTTTATTTTCTAAAAATGTGGAATTAATTAATTTTTTATTTTCTCTGTTTTTTTAAAAAAAAAGTTTCAATATTTGTTAATTTTGGTTTTTTTTAAAAAAATTAAAAATTGTTTGAAGACAATTTGCCAAACTATTTGAAAACAATTATAGGTATAAACTTTCACATGTTTAAAGATGATTTTAAAGTATGTTTGTTAAAACTCAAGAATTAATTTTAGCGAGTTTTTTGTTCATATTGTTTTAGAATATTATATTTCATATTCTTAAATGATGTAATAAGTTCATTCAAATAATTTTTTTTGTTTTTGAATTTTTAAATTTTTTAATATTAGGTCTAAAGATATTTATAGGTAACTTTTATAAAGATTATAATTTTAAATAAGATAAATTATATATTATAATAAAATAAGTAATTTAATATTGTAATTATTTGAAACTATAATTATATATGACATACAATCAATTCTTTTATGAGTAATTTTTTTATTTGATTTCTCTTTTGATGTATGATACTTATATTGGAGCCTCAACGTCAAATTACGCATTGTAGCGCACTCTATCAAGAATTTTATATCGAACTGGAAACGAGACCTTTAGAAGAACGTTCATATAACATACGATTCTTTGATGATGCATAGGTAATTTTCGCCTATTGATAAATATCTTAAAATTCATCTTTTGTAATTTTATGTTATTTCATTATGAAAAAGTAACATATGACATATTTATAAAACAAAAAACAATTCTTATCTTCTTAAATGCATTATTTGTACTTGTATCTACTAAATTAGTTAAAGAAGGCTATAACTTTTTTTTTTAAAAGAATTTAAATACATATAATTTATGAAATTATATGCAACTTTTTATTTTATTACCAATTAATGTCATTTTAAAGAGTTATACAAAATATAATTTTAGCTATCTCATTGAATTACTATAACTTATACTACATTAATCTTTGTTAGTATTTTTGAGGTTCTTTTTGTTTGAGGTAGTACATTGTCTCACCATGCACGTAAATCCCTTTGAAAACTCTCTTTACTTAGTATTCTAAATAATTTTCTTGATTGTATTGTATACATAAAATTATTTGAATTAAGCCTATATATTTCTTTTCGTGTTTTATCATGTTACAAAGAATAATATGATATGTTTTAACTTTTCATCAAATGGCAACACTTGCAAGATGAATTTATACGTATTTGAAATTATTTAATGATGATGGATCGAAATACTTTTTACTTCGTTTAACTCAATGAAATTTGTTAATGTAAATAAAACATATAATTTTAATCTACTTTTTATAAATTTTTTTCAAATATAGTGTGAAAATATCATTGATATTAGTTAATTATTTGAAACAATGTATTTATTTGACATAACGATAAAACAAGTATGACATCATTTATGACAACTTAAACTAGTTATAAGTTATTGTTTGATTTATAACAAAAAAAAATATTATCAAGTGTTATCTCATTCTCAATCATGGTTATTTGAAAATAATTATAATTAATTTATTTTTAAAAGAATAATTAAACAACTATCAATACAATTTAATATTGAATCACCTTTTATAACAAAAGCTAAAATTCCTTTCTCTTGAAATTTCAATATTTCAGAATTGCCGCATTCATAATCACTTTGATGAAAATAGTTCAAGACTCTAATTGAACCCAATATTTTCATTATGTATTTCTCAAGTTTGAAAGGAGTTGAAAGATATAGAGAAATAAAATATAATGTTGAGATCTATAAGTAAGCAATACAATTCGAGTCAAGAATACGCATAAGTTGTAGTTTTTATGCATTTGAAAAAATCATTGCGATATTTGATTTCCACTACCCACATAAGTCGCATTATCAAGAGAGAGGTAGTTTCAAATAATAATATATATGTACAAAGAAAAATAAATGGATCACTCTAAAATATTTATAATGGGCAAAACATATTACCTTGACTACATTCAATTGCAAGAGAAGATCGAAAGTTATGATCACTCTTTTCTTTCATCAAGTTCTTGACCGACACACCCTTATTGAGTGATATTTTAAGGTAGAAGGTTAATTTTTCACCACGTGAATATCCGTCGGTATGCATATGTCATCGTGAATTTTTTATACCTAATTTCATATTATTCTTTTGTCATAGAAACTCATGTATATCTTATGAAATATTCTATTAATTTAATAATTGCAAACATATAACGTAAAATAAATTGTAAATTTTAAATTATTGGACTCACAAATGCGGGCCAATCCTCATCTAATTTATTTTTAAAAAAAAACATTCGAACAGCAGCAACATTTTCGTGAGATTCTGTGAGGTCCAACAACATTTTGACAAGTCCAATCAACAAACATCTCCTAGGACATCATGGTAAACATTTTACCAATTTAGTGACTGATTCCTCATTAAATTATGTATGTTTTTGTTGTGTTGTCCTTTTCTTTTCGAAAGAGTCTGGAGATATGCTGCAATCACCTGTGTTGTTCTTCATAACTTACCATAACAATTGCACCTCAATCCTAAATCTATAACGTCATTGAAAAATCACATGAAATATTCACATATAATATAATATCATGAAAAATCAGATTAAAAAAACTGCTGACTATTATAGTGAAATATTGTTACAGAGAATGGTTGACGACGGTTATTGAAAAATCTGACTATATATAAATGTGGTGGATTTTTTAATGCTTAAGTTGTTTCATCACCTTGTCTTGGGTTGATACTGTTCTGAAAATAGCAAAAACATGTGCTTGAACAAAAGGCAAAAGAAAGAACTAAATCATAATTGAGATGAAGTGAATTTTGACAAATTACAGAAAATGTCACGATGCCTTTCCTCTTCCTTAAAGTGTGTGAAAAAAAAACTGACCCATCAGCCATAACTTCGCTGATATAATTCAACTTACAAGTGCCAAAAAGAACTAGCAAAGAACCTGATCTCGGGACGAGGTTAGGAACACCTAGTTACCTATGTCTTAACAATGACATTACAGCGAAAACATGACGATACAAATAAGATAAATGCACTCTATAAGGGTTAATAGAAGAATCACCTCAAGTAGCCTCTAAGAGGAACTTTCTTTGGCAAACTTCACATTATGAGAACTGTAAGAGTGGTGTCTAAGAAAATAAAATTCTAAAAGACATTATCTCATCGATGATCAGATGAAGAAACCACGATGAACAGAATGAAGAACCTTGCGTATATAGAGCCCTCCAAAGGAGGTTTTGTTGAATAATCACCTCTGATGGAATACCAGAAGGAACTTTTCTCATATAATCCTCGTATTCAGAACCAAAGAACTGCTTGAGGAAAAATTCCTCGTAAGGTATCCTTCTCGAGAAAATTTCCACACAACAACTGCAAATCAATGGTTGATATGGGATTACAGAGCATTATTTGAGTACAATAGACCAGATGAAGAAACCACAATAACGGGATGCCCAGGACAAATCTATAGATCCATTTGTAACCAACTGATGATTTTCCTCATGATGACCTTTATTAGATGAGTGAAGGCTCGGCCTGCTGTGGCTGCAATTGCAAACTTCCTTATGATTTCTCCAGAACAACCATTGCAAGGCCCAAATTACTTATCACCAATATTCCTTTAAGCGGGAAAATAGATTTCAATAAAGGTACTCTATCAAGGAACAAATCATTGCCAGAAGATAATGTTTGCTTATCAAAAGCGACTTAAGAGATACATTTGACTTCCCATGAATGACAAGTGCCAGAATGTACTCAGAAATGTGGAAGAATATTATTGAAACTAACATTTTGAAAAATTGTCTGCATGCTGTATGTCAAAAGCTGCTGCCATTTCGCGAATAAGTCAGACCAAAACCTCTTGTTAAAACTACTAAAATGAGATCTCAGTCTGAATTATCAAAGGCTTGAATCCATGAAACACTATGTTTCAAATTTCAATTCCAAACCTGAACATATTGATGAGCTCTGTACAATTAGCACCACAAATTGAGCTTCAGAATCAATGAGAATATCCTTTAAGAATGACATTTCCCTGCAAATTTATATGAGCAACATTCAGGAACAAAGACATCACACTAAAAAGAGGATAACAGAACTTCGATTCTATAATCTATACGTGCATTCTACACAACCCATTCTCAGTTTGCCTCAATATCAGTTGATAGAATCTCTTACTTTGAAAGCTTAGATATGCCTGTGATCTCTTTAGCTCTCACAATTCCTCTTCAAGCGCCGTCCAGTGGGATTTTGGGGCAGTACAGAGCTTTCGAGCCTGTTTGGATTAGCTTATTTTAGGCGTTTTAAAGCCCAAGCCTTTTAAACACTTAGCCATAAGCCATAAACCCATCTAAACAAGCCTTCGTTATTAGTCTCTCTAATAATCAATCAATCAACATAACACGTCTGCAAACTAGTGCATTGTCCACTATATGAATATTCCGTAACCATTTCACATCATTCCGGCACATTTTCATTATAACTATTCATAACTTGTCCTTTAACGCTCCTTACATAATAATCATGAAACGTAACAGTTATTAGAGATTAACTATCGCGTTCTCTCTAACGAACTAATATCAACTAAAGGCTGTATTGGAGACTATATGAGATTAGGCAACTTAGTAAAGTTATGCACAGTGAAATCTCATGAGTGCCCAAGGGGATTGCCCAGCGGTTGCGGCATGTGAGTAAAACCTACAAAATCAGTTGATCTCAACTGCAACACTAGAACCTGTACTTGTGGGATAGACCGGCTACCCGCCATTGAGGTTTGAGATGCAAGCAAGCTTGTCGAAACACCATCAATATGAACAAAATAAAAAAGTTCGATTTTCATAGTGAGAATTGAAAACAGTTCAAAGTACTTTTTATAATCAGTCCAGCGCTGAAATTTCAAGTAAAAAAACTGGTTCTATCTTTTCTACTAGATAGGTAATGGCCCTTGCTGAACACGGGCCCAACATTGATGAGTTGGTTTCTATCTGTTACATAAAGTTTCTATTGATTGTAAAATACGACGTTTTATTAATCATAAAGAAGCTTAGTGTTATTGATGCAAAGGGGATCTGAGCAGAAGTAGGAGGATCTACGGAACTTATATCATCTACATCTTTCGCGTTGGTTCACATCCACAATCACAAACACTTGTGTTGAGTTCTTGGACTGAATTTTTAATTTTGAAACATTATGTTTCTTTTGTTCCAAACTACCTTAAAAATGCAGGCTGAAATTGCAGTCCATACATCTCTGAGGTGTTCTTTAATTTCTTGTCCATTCAATTTATGATAAACTTCTTTTAGAATTCTAGGCATCAACCATTTGAATCTAAATAATCTTAATACATGCACTATAGCTATCACAGATTCGGGTCCTTCACTGAATGATGACTTCCAACTTTCTTTAAAGGTACATGTAGCATCTTAAGCATCGATTTTCACCAACATGTTGAAGGTTCACTTAAGTTAATAACTGCAATCTACTTCAATAGTTTAATGTTGACGGTGTTTTACTCTTTTAAATCTGCCTCCAACTTCAAGTTCCTGATGTGCTTATCTTCTGATAAGAAAAAAAGATCATTATAATATTTATAAACCAAACTTGGAGATATAACTATAGCTCTTGTTAGTATCCACATTTTTCTCTATAAAACAATGTTAATAAGATGGAGAGCAAATCTGATAAGCTCCATTACACAAAAATACTCTACAATAAGACCAGAAAGCTAATGCAAATAACATGAAGACAACAAAGTATGAACTTAAACCGGTTGTTGTTCATCTTTCCCCAAAAGGCCCTTCTCATCTATACTGGAATGCTTGGCTCAGAAGACACTGAAAAAAATAAATCTACGCGCTTGTGTACTAAATATAAGTAACTTGGTAACTATGCTTTGATCAGACTAACCTAAATCAATTAATGCCTATTTCTAAGATAAAGGACCAAGAGATCAGCAAAAGAAGTTCCTACTAATAACGCAACAAATCAAGAATAAAGGAGGAAAGTAAATAAACACTTTGTTCTTCCTCCAAAGTGTCAAGTATAGTCTCTAATTAATAGATGGATTCACCAATCCATGTTTATCAAGATATATCAAGCGCGCAAAATAGTAGAAAAGATAATTAATCTCAAAGACTTCTATTGAAGCTAACTTAACGTTTCAAATCTCACACAATCTGCTCTACTCATCTTTGAGCACCATTCCGCTAACACTTTGACTATATATTATTAATTCCAAGACCAATAACGAACATATTAAAACCGGAGTGATGTTTCTGTAGCTTCTTTTTTAGAAATATTTTTCTTCCTTACAAGCCAAACGGATGTTTCTCAGCACACTTTGCATTGTCTTTACTTTGAAGCACGTATTTTTGTATGCACCTTTATACCTCAGCTGATGTGCATAATACTCAAAATATATTTGAATATGGGGCTGTACTATTCAGATTTCTCCTAGATGCTAAATGCGTTGTTGATGCAAAAATAATCAGCTTTTACAATTCAAGCAAACATTGACTAATAATTTCTGAAGAACTCTGGTTTGCATGGTGAGTGAAATTTTATCTTATATAATAGTATATGGATACACATGCATTTATCTTTATTACAATGAGCTTTCACATACGATACTCTTGCTGAAATATAAGCTCTTAATCTTGACCTGATGACAAGATAACTAAAGTTTGAATACTTAACGAATATTTCAAGGTGCATTGTTCATCACAAGACAACAATCTATTCCTCAAACATTTTGGCAGTTCCCTTTGCAAATAATTCTTCACTCTTATTGGTTATTAGCCTGGGTTTAGTATTTAGTTCTTGCTAGGCATAAAAACTAAGATTACATAAACATTATATGTCTAACAGAACAAAATATTAATATCGATCCAAACTAAATGATCATAAAAACCATCATTTTAAATACATACAAATCTGATTTCCTTTGCTTCCTATTGCAAATTATTAAGCTTTACATTAATAAATGAAGCTACACGAAGTCTATTAAAAAAAAGATAACTTTTAGAAAATCTCTATAGCAGGCATAAGCTTCTGGCGGATAATTAAACAAATTCCTTATTGAAGGTTTCAGAACCCCTTTTTCCTCATGCCTTAGAAGTGACGCACTAATAAAAAATTAATAACCAAATAATTTCAAACTTATTCGCGGCAATAGATTTGTCCATTAACCTTAATAATGCTAGTTGTCCTCAGTTAAGTGGTGACAGTCAGAGGAATATGGAAGATCTTTTGTTTTTTAATCCTTTTTTATAAGGATCTTTTATTTTGATAATATAATCAGACATAAGATGACCTCTCCCTAACTTGCCCATTTTTGAATTTATTTGATTTCTCCTCTAATTCAATCTGCATTTACAGATTCATATAGCACGTTAGAAGAAAGATAGTGTACTCAATCTGATCAGCCAGGTCTAGAAAAATTGACACCACCAGAAGTATCAAGCGAGAAAACATTACTGAGTATTACACTCACTGTCCCAATTTATATATGACACCTATCCGTCTCAATTTAGTCGGTCCCAAGAAAATGTACACATTTCTTATTTGGCTGATATTTAATGACACTATCAACATTTTACTTGGGTGAATCCCACTTATTTGACAAAAGTCCACAAAAGATGTATTCTCAATTTTATAATATTGTAAGAATCTTCTCGTAGTTCTTAAATTGCTCGCCAATGAAGGTTTGGTTAATAGTATTTCTTAAATTGCTTGGGACACAGGAGTAGTAATTTTGACTCTGCTGGATTTTGAACCGGAGACCTCATGGATCTCATTATCTACTAGACCACACTCTTATGTGCTTCAAGCATACTACTTTAACACAATCAAAATCAAAAAGTTGAAACACAAAGGATACAAATGATCGCACATAATGCTTCAAAAAAAAAAAGAGGTGCAACATCTTTATCGATGCTAAATCAATGAGCTATACAAAGAAATACAGATTTCAATTCCAGGACAGAGTTTGTATACATGAAAACGAAGCACACAAAAATCATCAAAATATTTGCAGAACACAACAAGGAACACGATTACACTATGAGCAATGAAATTAAGGAAAAAATACAGAGGATTGGGCGAGAAAGAGATTGTACCTTAGAAGGCAGACAGAGACGAAATCAATGAAGGAGAAGAACAGGCGCTGCTGCTTGGAAGCATAGCTAAAACCCTAAATCAGCACGGAATGACTTAAACTAGCCCTGGTTGTTTTGTGCAATTACAGAAACCGATCCTTGACCCATCCGACCCGCGTGAATTAGTAAAGACCCGTTAAGAGTTTGGGACAAATGAGCATAGCTTTTAAACGGATCAAATTAGTTTACAACTAATATTAAATTGAAACATACGTAGTTAGTAAAAAATAAAATATTTATATGAGTATATTTTTTTTAATACCCCTTAAAATAATTACACAAAATATCTCATTTTACTTTATATTTTTTTGGACTGACTATCTTTTCCTTTTTATAAATACATTATCATTGTCGTGATATTAATTTATTTATTTATACTCTCTCTTTCTTTAATTTATTCCTTTTTAAATTAATTTAGAATTTTTTTAATTTTTTTAATTTTTTTAATTTTTTTAATTTTTTTAATTTTTTTAATTTTTTTAATTTTTTTATTTATTTTGGTTTTTTTTGTTTTTTAAAAATTAAATAATTTAAAAAAACAAAAAAAACATTTGAGATAGTCAGTTATATGAAATTGGAAATTAAATTATGATTGAAATAAATTAAAAATATTAAAAATATTTTTAATTTTTTTAATTTTTTTAATTTTTTTAATTTTTTTAATTTTTTTAATTTTTTTAATTTTTTTAATTTTTTTAATTTTTTTAATTTTTTTAATTTTTTTAATTTTTTTAATTTTTTTAATTTTTTTAATTTTTTTATCTTTTTCTCTTATTTTGTTAATTTTTTTTACCAGTAATCTAATTTCACTCTCAAATTTGATTACATTTTTTTTTTTCAACTTATTTTTTTATTTTTGTTTTTTTCATAATCTAATTTCATTTATTTTTTGTTTTTTTTAATTTTTCTTTTTAATTTTTTGATACCATTGAAGTATCTCTAGTCCTCCAATGCACGCTTTTCAGTCCTCCATGATACGATCCACGGTATATTTATATGCGCGTAGGTATCATGGAGGATTACTCGAAATCTTTCAATGAAACATTTTTAGTACTCCATGATGCCATCACGGTATATATCTATATGCGGCATAGTATCGTGGAGGGCTATTCAGTCCTTCAATAAGACACTTTCTTGGTCCTCGCGATACCATCATAGTATGTCTATATCTGGCATAGAATAATTGGTCGACGGTTAGTCCTATAGGGAGAAAATCCCCAGTCGTTAGTGATACAATCATAGCATGTCTATATCTTATCATGGTATCATTTAGGTTTGCTTTAGTCTCGGTGATACAATCGCGATATATTTATACTAGTGTGGTGTCGTTTGAGGTGCTTAGGTCCCTTCGATAAAACTCTTCGAGTCCTCCATGATACCATCACAATTATCTATATACTTTTGTCATGGTATCATTGGGGAGTGCTAGTTCTTCAATAAGACACTCCTCGGCCATTCATGATATCATCACAGGTATATCATGTCTTCCTTAGTATCGTGGAGGCCCCAATTCGATCCTTCAATAGACACTCTTGATCCTTCTTGATACCATCACTTGTAGTATATCTATATACTAGCATGATATCATTAAAGTCTTCTTGATCTTTCGATGAGAAACTTTGTAATCTTTGATGATATCATCCGATATATATCTATATCATATCATGGTATCATTGAAGTCTGTTTTAATCCTCAATTATACTATCATAATATATCTATATGTTGTCGTGGTATCACCGAGACTTGCTCCCGATCGGCGAGACCTCCTCGGAGGTCCTTTATGATACTATCACAATATATACATATAATGTCGTGGTATCATTCGGAAGTACTTCGGTCTTTAATAATACCATCACAATATATCTATATACTATCGTAGTATCATTGAGGTATTTTGTCCTTGATGAGACACTCATCGGAGTCCTTTATGACCATCATAGTATATATGTATAGTAGCATGATATCATTAAGGTCTTTTGGCCTTTTCTTCTGTAAAACATATCGAGTCTTCAATGATGCATCACAATATATTTATATATTGTCATGGTATCATTGAAGTTCAATCCTTCGATTGAAACACTTCTCGATCCTCTATGATACCCATCCTGACATATTTATATGCGAGGTATGGTATCATTGAGGTTTGCTGATCATTCGGAATACAATCATAGTATATCTATATACTACCATGGTATCACTGAGGTTTGTGATTAACAACGAGACACTTTCCATCAGGCCTCCATGATACCATCTGTCTCTATCATATCTTTTGTGCGCGTAAATTGAAGTCAGCTTTAGTTCTTGATAAGACCTTTCTCGGCCCTCCATGACACCATCACAATATGCACATTATAATATTGTGGTATCATAATCTTCTTCAGTCTTTTAGTGAGACAATCCTTAGTCTCATGATACCTTAACGAGTATATCTATACTAGTATGAAATAATTAAAGGAGAAAATCCTCGATTCTCAATGATGTCATCACAATATTTCTATATCTTTGCCAAGTCATTGGTCTATTTCGAGTTATCAATGATACCATCCTGATATATTTATATACTAGTATAGTATCATAAAATTTACGCTTAATTTGATATTTTAATTTTTATATCGGTTTAGCAAGTTAATTTTTATAAAAAATAATTACAAAAATAGAATCATATTTTAGATATAAGTTTATTTCATTTACAAAAGCAAAAAAATATTATAAAAATAAATTCTTTATCACTTTATATTTTAAAATCAATAATTAAATCAACATTAATTAAACTAATAAAATAAATAAAAAAACCTTTTTAATTTTTGTAATTATATATATATATATATATATTTTATTAATATAGGATAGTTAGTTCATTTTTTATTTTGTAAAAATTAAAAACACAAAAATAATAAAAATATTTTTAATTTTGTTAAAAATTAAAAAAAAAAAGATAACATAACAAAAAGTAGAAAGAATCGAAAAAATAGAAAAATAAAAAAAATAATAAAACCAAAATAAAAAAGGAACTTTAAATATAAAAATATAGAAAAGAACAAAAAATTAAAAAAAAAAGATAACATAACAAAAAAAGTAGAAAGAATCGAGAGAAAAAATAGAAAAAAATAAAAAAAATAATAAAAAAAATAAATAAGGAACAAATTATAAAAAGTTACCAAATAATAGCTATTCATGAAGCAAACCGAGAAAATGTGTGGTTGAGGTCCATGATACATCTCATTAGAGAAAAATGCGGTTTGAAATATGACAAACTACCCGTAATTTTATATGAAGATAATGCAGCATACACAACACAACTAAAAGGAGGATTCATAAAGGAGATAGAAGAAGCACATCGTGCCAAAGTTTTCCAACACACATGAGCTCCAAAAGAATGGTGATATTAACGTGCAATAGATTCGTTCAAGTGATAATGTGACTGATTTATTCATCAAATCTCTACCAACTGCAATTTTCAAGAAGATGGTGCACAAGATCGGGATGCAAGGATTCAAGGATGTTCTAATTAGGGGGAGTTAATATGCGCTGTACTCTTTTTCCCTTACGAGGTTTTGTCCCACTGAATTTTTCTTGTAAGGTTTTTAATGAGGCAGCCAAAATACGTATTATTAGTATGTGTACTCTTTTTCCTTCACTAGATTTTTTCTGACTGAGTTTTTTCTAGTAAGGTTTTAACGAGACACATTGTCTATCAAATAGACATTCAAGGGGGAGCGTTATAAACATATTTGTATTATAATGAATGTTTATAAAGATATTTGTATTGTAGTGGATACATGTGTTTATATTATAGTGAAAGTCTATCTTTTGGAGAAAAGTTAGAAGGAATTGTCCCTATAAATAGATAGGTTCTCCTTCATTGTATTTCATCCCATCAAGAGAAATAAGAACTTCTCATCTCCACTCTTTCTCTACAATATCCTTGTTTTTCCTTTATTATTTCATAACAATTTTTTTTTTACAAAAAATTAGTAGAGGTCTTGAGTGAGTTAATAGATAAAAAGAAGTTTCTCTTATCAAATTAAATAATATATGCATTTTCTCATAATTTCTATTTTTTTCTTTTTGTAAATATAATTTCTTTTTCATGTTTTTCATGATTTTACCTTCTAGTTTCAACTCAATTCACGTCTTTAATATTTTTGTCATTATTTTTTTAATCTTAATTAACAAAGTTAATGATTAAAAGTACACTTCAAACATCACGAATTTTTTGAGTTTAATATCTGAACTATCTGATATGCCAGTTTCGTACCTAGACTATCAAAAAATATTTATCAAAACACAGCTCCACTATCAGGTATGTGAGTTTCTTATCTGAAATGTCACCATCATTCAGGTAGAAAAAGTAAATAATTTATAATTTAGATGTATTTCGAATTTCAATAAACACTTAATTATAGTTCAGATAGAAAACTCGTACACCTGATAGTTATAATCAGCTTATATATATAACTTAAATTCAAAAGTAACAATGTCGAAATAATCATAGAAGAAAATAAAAATAGAAAAGAAAAAAGAAAATGACAAGGGGGTGAAGGTGCTTACACGTAGGTAGAAACGAGCACAGCCATTCAGTTAAAAGACTGACCCAAATGCAATCTCCAAGTCATCAACAATCTCATCCATTTCTCTCTCACTCACTCTGTTCTTTTTGCTGCAGAAACTGTAAACATGACTTCCCATTTACTAACATAACATCATCATCATCATCATCATCTTCTTCTTCACCCCAACCCCATCTATCTCAGGTGGCATTCAAGAAACAAGGAATTCTCATAATTTGTGGGAAATCAGTGGATTTTTCCTTTCAATAGTAAGCTTCTCATTTTCTTTCTCAGTTGATTTCTCTCTCAAATGGTCAATCAGATTTTATCTTACAAAATCACTTTATTGAAGAAAATTCCATAGTAAGTTTCCCATTTTACTTGGAGTTATTTCTCACATGCTCACTTAAGTAATAATCCTTTTTAGTTGTCCACTTTAGACTTTGCACGCCCCTTAATTAAGAAATAATGATTAGTATGAGTATTTTATCACAATATTCATATTAATTGATGTATAGTTTTAGGTTTTGGGAAATGATTTTTGGGAATAAGTAATTAATATTGAGGTTAAAACTGGAAAAAATAATAATTGTCTATGTTAAAAGTAAAAGAGTGAAATTTTATTTTTGAAATACTGAACACGTAAAAGTGAACGGAGTGAGTAGATATTATCTCAAGAAGTCGTTTTATTAAAAATAATTGAATAGTAAGTTTTCCATTTTACTTGGAGTTGATTTCGTTCATTTAGTCCCTTTCCATCCTTAGGCAGAGTCAGAATTTGAAGCTTATGTGTTCGGGAGTTGGGTTTTAAATTAATAATTTGTAGGTATTCAATGGATTTCTTAAGAAAAATATAGGATTGGATTAAAGCTACTGGGTTCGGACGAACCTATAAGCAATACTCTAGCTCCGCCCCTAATATTAATCGTTTGCTCTTGGAAAAATCTTCTCCATTTGAACTTATCAGAGTAATTTGATTTGTCATTTGTCTAACTTAACTTAGAAAAGAGTGATAATTATTTTCAAATGCTTAATATATTGATCTGATTTCTTTCCTTTAGTCCCTTTGCGTCTTTTTGCATAGTAGTCTAGCAGGCACAAGATTAAGAAGCTAGTTTGATTTATATACTCTATTTACCAAGCTTGAAGGTAAAGGATCTTTACACAAATAACCGAGTGGATTCACTGTACTTTTCCTATCCAGTATACATAGATTATACACTGATTATGCACGGTTATACACATATTAGACATGATGTATACATATATGCCAATTATTTTTAGTTTAAGTGGTTGGTTGAGTGACTATTTAGGTTAATTCTCCGTAAACAGGTTTTATGGTGACTTTAGTTTGTCGAAGTTTCATTGTAAGAAGACATCCCATTATAGACTAGTTTGGTCTATTTGTAATGTTTTCAAAAATCTTTAATCCCTGTTAGTAGTGTTTCAAATTTGCTACTTATAGAAGTAAGTAAAACATTCTGTAAGGTTTTGAAAAAGGAAATGTTATCACAGGATGAAGAAAATTACTTTCTTCCCATCTCATCTCATCTCGTTTCTGTTTCAGAGTAACATGATACTCTTGGATTGATACATGCCGGAGGGGATAATCTTTTCTACGAGAAAGTGCAGTCTTGAATTTTTTTCAAATAAGCCTTGCTTCTCAGAATCTGTTGAACTCTCGAAATATTTTAGCTATTCCACACCAATTTTCTCTTAAGCTTTGAAGTTTATCGGCTTGTTCTTTCATCTCCTTTGAAGATAGAAACCGATATAGTTTCCTATCCCTACTAATTATCGGATAGCATTGACTCTTTAGACACATTCTTGCTCTTTGTCTTCATAAAGTATGTAACATTTCTACCAGAACAAGTGTAAATACAAGAAAAACAATGACTCAATTTTCATTTACTTCTTCGAGCTCTAATTTTACTCTCTTCTATCATTCTCAGAACCACAATCCTTCAAAGTTTCATGTGTCCGTCCCCTTCAGAACATCCCAACCATTGCCTTCACATCCGATTTTACCTCCCTTATGTTCCCGTGAGCCGTCTTCCTCATCACCACTTCTTGAAGAAAATCCAGAAACATCACAATCTTCTTCTAAGTTTGATCCTCAATATAGACGTTACAATGATGAAGTTGCTGATGAGATTAGCACTACGAAGCAGTCCTTGGAAGATTTACTTGTTGTTCGTAGACCAGTGAAGGAACCTTCCGTGGAAAATGGTGCTGAAAAAGGGGAAGCAGTGAGTAACTTTGAGGATTCTCAAGAGAGAAATGATCTTCCGGAAGAGCAACCATCTTCCTCATCATTTCCACTTGATGCTGGCCTTAGGAAATTTGCAAAAAAGGTGCCGATTTTTGAGCCAAGCAGGCTGGAATCTGATTCCGGAGAGATGCCACTTAAAGTCAATTTAGATTTAGCTCTGTATAGGGCAAAGATTTTGGCTCGAAATTTTCAGTATGCAGATGCAGAGAAAATTTTGCAACAGGTAGTAATTCGTCGATCCAAAAAATATTACCATTCCTTGTACTTTTCTCTTGATATCCAGAGGATACTTCATTATTTGTTTAATAATGTTACTGATTTCTGGATCTTTTACACATGGAGTGTATTGATGTCTGGCCAGAAGACGGGAGATCATATGTCTCTTTGGGAAAGATTTTGAGTAAGCAATCAAAACTAAATGAAGCCAGAACTATTTATGAGAAAGGCTGCCAAGCAACACAAGGAGAAAATCCTTACATTTGGCAGGTTAGTGTTGTAACAGTTCTTTATGAGTGTATTTAGTCTTCTCCTATACTTCCGGACTACACATTATCTTGAGCTTGAATTGGAATCTCTTGTAACTAAAAGTTTCTCTACTAGCATAGTGTAATGCATAATTTCATTTTCAAGTCTGCCGAATCTGTTTTTTAAGCACATAGTATTTACTTGTGTTTTGTTGCAGATTTAGTACTAATGATTTGCAACCTAAACAAATGTCATGTTCCGAGATAAAGTAAAGATCATTTATGTACATTATGTGCAGTTTCGTGATGATCTTTAACCCCATACACAAAAGAAATTTTGGGCTGTGGAACAGCTGATTGATATACAGGCATTAGGATGTTTTGCCAATTATTCACCTTGCCACAGGCAATGATCATGTCTAAAGTCATTGTGTAATACTTATCTGAATAAAGTTCAAATTTTCAGATACCAAAGAAGAGAATTTGATCAGTAACTGTTGACCGTGTCTTAACATGTATCAGTGGATTGGTCCTTGAGTCTGTTAAATATTCTTAGAGGAAAGAAAGATAACTTCAAAGATATTGGGCTTGAGGTTAGAATTTGCATTTGCAGATGATGTGACTCCATTGAAAACAATATGACATAGTACATGTCTTCTTGCGACTTATCTTTTTTGTATCAGAAGTTCACCAAACTTACTCCTTTGGACTAGTGCTGGGCTATTCTGGAAAATAGGATGGGTAATTTACGGAGAGCTAGAGAACTATTTGATGCTGCCACAGTTGCTGACAAGAAGCATATTGCAGCCTGGCATGGATGGGCAGTTTTAGAGCTGAAGCAGGGGAATATAAAGAAGGCAAGAAATCTTCTTGGCAAAGGCCTCAAGTTTTGTGGAGGTAATGAGTATGTATACCAAACTCTTGCACTCCTCGAAGCCAAAGCAAAACGATATGAAAGAGCCCGCTATTTGTTTAAGCAGGCGACAAGGTGTAACCGGAAAAGTTGTGCTAGTTGGCTGGTAAGAGTTATCTAAAAACTTCAATCAGTTTCAGCTCTTTCGAGTGGTTTATGCACGTCTTTGGTGGATTCTTTATAGTGGTTCTGTATACTCTTGTGTAGGCATGGGCTCAACTAGAAGCTCAATTAGAGAATAACCGTGCTGCTAGGAAGCTGTTTGAGGTTTGTATTTTCTGAAGTTGATCCTTTGTTATAGTCATTGAGCATTTCCTATTTATTTGATGCATTTGTTAATTTAATTTTCTCGTATTTGATACTCCTGATAAAGCAGAAAGCAGTTCAGGCTAGTCCAAAAAATAGGTTCGCGTGGCATGTGTGGGGAGTTTTTGAAGCTAATCTGGGAAATATTGACCAAGGGAGGAAACTTCTGACAATAGGACACATGGTGAATCCTAGAGATCCTGTTCTCCTCCAGTCACTTGCTTTGATAGAATACAAGAATTCCAGTGCAAATCTTGCACGAGTTTTATTCCGGAGGGCATCTCAACTGGATCCAAGGCATCAACCAGTTTGGATTGTAAGATCTTTCATTTTAATAGTAAAATCTCTAAAGAAGTTAGAAAACAATACTTACACTTATTGTTTCCTGCAGTGCTAAGATCTTAGTTTTCAATAGAATAATAATCAACTGGACTCGTTTACAACCTTTGGCAAATGAAAGACTCACTCGAATACATCAAGCTCTTGACATGGTAACTAGATGATGAAAGACTAAAAGAGTTGAATACCAGCAGTCTTAACATAATAAAACTTGTAACTTTGACAACCATAAAAAAGGAACACTCAACAACCAAGTTGTACTTTCAAATCCTCACAAGGATCATCTTTGCCTGTCGAGATTCACTTAGGAGCTAGCTTCTCTTAATTGCACAAATTGATTGGGGAGAAATTTACTTCTTCGACAACTATCCATTATCATTAACATGCATGCATGCACCAAATGCTGACTAAACTTGGTATTGGTATAGGCTTGGGGTTGGATGGAGTGGAAAGAAGGAAACATTTCCACTGCTCGGGAACTATACCAGAAAGCTCTGTCGATCAATTCAACAACTGAAAGTGCTGCACGCTGTCTTCAGGTAATGTTAATTTCTAGTAATAGATAAGAGGAATTTTCTAGTTTGCTTTTCTTAAAACATTTTGATTCAAATTGTGGAGGTTACAACCAATGAACACTAGTAAATCATTAGTCCAAACTCCTAACTATGGCGTGCATCTTCATCTGTCCTTTGCTCCAACAAGTAGTAAATTCTGGTTACATTTAATCTTTTCCCGTAGGGAATGTTCTGAGAGTTGTTTACTACTCTTTAATGTGCTTTGTAGGCTTGGGGTGTTTTGGAGCAAAGAGCTGGAAATCTATCAGCTGCTCGAAGATTATTTAGATCGTCTTTGAACATAAACTCTCAGAGCTATGTAACATGGATGACATGGGCAAATTTGGAGGAAGATCAAGGTAACTCTGTCCGTGCAGAGGAAATTCGTAACCTCTACTTTCAGCAGGTAAATGAGAATTCTCCATGAATATGTGTCATTTCCTTCAATGACAAAATCACGACTTGCAAATTCCCTGAGGTTTAGATGGGATAATGACTTGCTTATTTTATTAACTCAATTCATTTTGATCCGCTCAATTCAGCTCATTTAAAAGCTGGGTGATATGCAGCCAAAATTGATCCACGAGAAACGTAAATTTCTTTAAGAAAAGATTTTTATATTTGATACGTTTACAGCTCAACCCGTCCATTTGACACGTCTGGATATAGCTGCACTTTCCATCTTTGCATCATTAGACGTGATCACCTATCTTGAAAGTAGTAAATGCTCTTTTAGCGTCTGAAGACTTGCAGCTAATCAATGTAATTTGTGAATAGAATCATCACAAAAGCTGATGAAGCAAGTCAAATTTCACTGAAAACTGAGAAATGATCTCTTTTTCCCTGTGTAACAACAGCGTACTGAAGTTGTCGATGATGAGTCATGGATTATGGGCTTCTTAGACGTCATTGATCCAGCGATTGATAGCATAAAGAGACTCTTGAATTTAGATCAAAACTCTTTTTACAAAGTAAGAGAGTCTACTTCTAATACTATCCCTGGAGACGACGCTGAGGGGAAAACAGAAGAATCAGCTGCCCCCTCCTCGGCTAACATCAATGACAACAACATAGATACAGGCAGCGGCTTTGATTTAGATGATTTTATCAGAGTAATGCTGTCTTTGGACCCTTCAAAACTGGAAGTTCAGCTTGCAACATCTCTGAAGGACCCTCCAAATACTCTCAGAACTACTAGCGGGGTGTGGCGACCATCAAGAAAAATTACCAGAACATCAACAGAGCTTTGATCTTCTGAAGTGTAGTTTGTTCAATGCATCTTCTTTTATCTAATAATTGGAATTGCAACATTCATTAGTTAGTGTTGTCAAATGAAGAAGTCTTGGACCACATTTTGTAAATTAGTTAGGAAGATTGAGAAGAAGAATTGTATAATTTGTGATTGTGAGATCAAATTACCTGGAAATACACATCTACACATATTATGAGAAGTATTGTATAAATATCATTGTGATAAATGTAGTTCATAATATCTACTTTGACAAAATCACATAGTGAGTAATTTATAAAATCAAATTTTGAGAAATTTTATGGATTCATAAACAACCTTTGAATCTTATTGCACTTATCACAAGTCTTAGTTTAACTTCGCACAGAGTTTAATATTTAAATTTTATGACCTTAAACTAAATGTATGAATTAATGTGCCAAAATGTCTTTTTAATTTTATGGTCTTAAACATGTCATGCATGTGGATATTAAAATTAAAGTGGAAAGTAATATTCTTTTTTTTTTTTAAATAAAGAAAATAATATTTCCTTACCAAATATCAAATTATTTATTTTATATTTGTAGCAAACACACCGCTATTTCAAATCCAAAGGATAAGGGTAGATATATACCATTTAAAGGAATTAAACTTTTTGAAGCCACAAATTTGCTAAGGTGTTGATGTTTCTTTTAATGTAATTTAAAGTCCTTACAAAGATCATTGGGACCAAATAAAAAAAAAGAAACATTTTTTAATAAGGTATTCTCTCCGTCTATTTTTACTTGTGCAGTATTGATTAGACACATTCCTTACTTGGATGGTATCCCCGTTGGTGGGAGGCGGGGAGGTGGATGGTATCCCTGTCCTATCCTTGGTGGATAGAGTGAACCAAGATAGAGTGATCTGTTACATGGGAGGTCGACGACATCCGATGGAATTAGTCGACCTGCGTGTAAGCTGGTCCGGATATCACAGTTATAAAAAGAAAGAAAAAAAAACATACAAGTAGACAATCTCAGCCATACAATGAGTGAGAGGCTATCATCCATAATCTCATCCATTTTCTCCCCTCCATTCATTCATTCATAAACTTCCACACTTAAAAAAAACCAAATTCTTCTTCATCACTACACACTAACTGTACTGCTGCAATTCTAAAAGAAAACCAATGGCTTCGGCTGCTCTCTCAGTAGCCAACTCTTCTCTCCAGGTACCTCATTTCACTCACTCACCACTCTATTATTACCTGATCCCGACTTGTTCGGGATTGAGGCGTAGTTACATCGTTAGTAAGTTAACCAATAGAATGTATTTTTTTTTCTATTGAATTGATGGACAGGTCAGCAACAAAGGATTCTCTGAATTCTCTGGTCTGCGAACCTCATCAGCTGTTCCATTTGGGAGGAAAACTAATGATGACTTGCTCTCTGTTGTTGCCTTCCAAACCTCTGTTGTGAGTACTACTACCACTACTACTACTAGTTAAGTTCTGTGCAATGACGGTTTAAAAAGTTATATACATAATCAGATCACTTAAAAAATAATTATAAGTAATTCTCCATGATAGCCATAAGCCATTGATTCGTAACATGATTAAAATGTTAACTCACCTATTACAATAGGTTAAATTATATTGATATAGTGTAAGAAATCTATATACTGTCGGTGTAGATAACTTAAATTCTTAAAGAAGCAAGAGTACCCTTTTTTGGGATAGATGAAAAACATGTTAAAGAAATCAGTGCATTTTAGCAATAGTGGAGCTAAAAATTCAGGAAAAAAAGTTCTTATGCCAAAAGGATTTAACAATAAATAAATAAATAAATATTTTTGCCCTATTTAAGTAGTATAGAACTAAATCCCCTTGCACCCCTCTGTTGGTGCCCCTGTTTTTTAGTATAGGAAGATTTGATGTTTGGTTAAAAGGAAAAAGTCAGAGACTTTAAGCCCCTCACTGTTAATCTTCTTTGATACTTGATATTCAATGGCTAATAAAGCTCATAGGTTTAAGGTACTTTTATATTTTAGCTGATAATCAACGTTTCAATTTATTTGTCTGGTTTTGACTTGACATGATTAACAAAGTAAAATAGACTTTTGAATCTTGTGGTCTTAAACTAAAGATACGTTGAATATATCAAAATGTCCTTTTTGATCTTGTGGTACCATGTGGAAAATTGGAACTAGAAAGTTGCCAAAAAAGGGAAAGAGACGTTCTTTTTTGAAACAGACTAAAAGGAAAGTAAGACAAACAAATTGAAACGGAGGAGGGAATAACATTGTATAAACATCTAGATTGTACTTCCAATAATTATGGTCATACACAACAAGATGTTTCCTGTGATAATTACATGGAATTGGATTTTATAAAATGTAGATTGGAGGAGGGAAGAACAAGAGGGGAGTAACTGAGGCAAAGTTGAAAGTGGCCATCAATGGATTTGGAAGAATTGGAAGGAACTTCTTGAGGTGTTGGCATGGTAGAAAAGACTCTCCCCTTGATGTCGTTGCCATCAATGACACTGGTGGTGTCAAACAAGCCTCTCACCTTCTCAAATATGACTCCACCCTTGGCATCTTTGATGCTGATGTCAAGCCTGTCGGCACTGATGGCATCTCCGTCGATGGAAAAGTCATCCAAGTCGTCTCTGACCGCAACCCCTCCAACCTCCCCTGGGGGTGAGTTCTTTCATACTAACTTGAAATGAAAGACTTAAGTTGTATATGTTCACGTATAGCGTTAAGATAAATTGTAGCTTAACCGGTTATAGCATGTTAATTATCATCTAATTGCTACTATTGTTCAAAATGTTTTGTGTAATTTGTTCAGAGATCTTGGGATTGACTTGGTGATAGAAGGTACCGGAGTGTTTGTTGACAGAGAAGGCGCGGGGAAACACATCCAGGCAGGAGCTAAGAAGGTGCTCATCACCGCCCCGGGAAAAGGTGACATCCCTACTTATGTTGTTGGTGTCAATGCTGACCTCTACAGCCCTGATGAACCTATAATCAGCAATGCCTCTTGCACCACCAACTGCCTTGCTCCTTTTGTCAAGGTTCTTGACCAAAAATTTGGTAATGCATCTTTATCTAGTTACATACGAGCATAGCTCTTGTTTTACTGTCAGTGTATGTAACTTAAATTCAATAATAAAATATATTTCCGTTCATAGGCATTATCAAGGGAACCATGACAACTACTCACTCTTACACCGGTGACCAAAGGCTTCTTGATGCTAGCCACAGGGATCTTAGACGCGCACGAGCTGCAGCTCTCAACATAGTTCCAACCTCAACTGGTGCTGCAAAGGCTGTGGCCCTTGTCCTCCCAAGCCTTAAGGGGAAGCTCAATGGCATTGCCCTCCGTGTGCCCACCCCTAACGTCTCGGTTGTGGACCTTGTTGTTCAAGTCTCCAAGAAGACATTTGCTGAGGAAGTGAATGCTGCATTCAGAGAGGCTGCTGACAAGGAGCTCAATGGCATTCTCTCTGTCTGCGATGAACCACTCGTGTCAGTTGACTTCCGGTGCAGTGACGTGTCATCAACTGTTGACTCTTCACTCACAATGGTTATGGGAGATGACATGGTTAAGGTTATTGCTTGGTATGACAATGAATGGGGTTACTCACAGAGGGTGGTTGATCTTGCTGATATTGTTGCAAACCAGTGGAAATAAAATATGAAAAAAAGAAAGCAGTACTGCTAAATAGTGGCTTAATTGATTTATTTTTAACCCTGTCTGTAGATTATTATTCCTTTTTTGAAAATTGTAATGAGAACCAAAACAATTTTCCACCTTGTGAAATCTCAGTTCAATAAAAGTTCCCTTTCTTGTCTTTATACAGTCTGCTTCTGAATCTGCTGCAAAGCATTCAAGAGTGGATTTATTACTAGAAAAGAATTCTTTGAACGTAAAAGCTTTATACTTATTACAAGATATTCTGTAGTTCCAACATCATGTAATCAGGTGGTATGTTTCTCGAACTCCTCAAAAATACTGCTAAGTGTGTATTGTATCCTCCATAAGATATGTAACTTTGAAGGATCTGATACGGGAGAGGCAACATTTTTGAAGGGTCCGAATAACATAGATCAGGTGATGAAAAAACTTATTACACTCATTGGTAACTACAACAAAAGACAGTTGATTTATAACTAGAAAAGAAACGATATTTTCAACATGCTGCTGAAATTTTTTCTGATTTCAGAACAGCTTCCTCGATAGAGTCCAATCGGGAAACAGTTTCAGTGATGTTCATTCTTTCAGCTGCAGAATATGCAGAACAAGCAACCCCGACTCGAAGAACAGAAACCAGACACTCCTTATTCTGGTAGATACTTGTGCATTCAGCTTTATTGTCTTCATTACTTCCATAAAGAAGGGATGGATCTATGACTTCGACAGCTCCAGTAAGCAATGCATGCTTAGCGAAACTTGGAAGGTCTAAACCATCCCTAAACATTCCATCAGTAGGCCTTTTTCCTGTGATCATTTCTAGCAAGAGTATCCCTAAGCTGTACACATCACCACAAGTTGATAGCTCGCTTCCCATCCCATTTTCTACAATTCACAAACAAAAAAAACAACAACAAGGAGCATTAACTTTCTTAATAGGAACATAACTTAGTATGACTTGATTCGATCAGTATATGTGTAACAATTAAGAGATAGCTTATGATATTGATAAAGCAACTCTGTCAAAGCAAGTTATGGTTGATAAATGTGGTACAAGAATATGCTGATATAAGCATTACTCTGGCAGGATGGAAGAAATGAGAAAAGAAATTGTTACCTGGAGCAGTATAACGAATAGTTCCTCTAACAAGACTAGAGCTTCCTGTTGAAATAGAAGAATTTTGTGCAGCTGGTTGAAGGAACTTTGCAAAACCAAAATCACCAATGTGCCCAAACCCATTAATTGTCTAGAAGAATGTTGCTTGGCTTGAGATCACAGTGAGTTACTTGAGTCTCACAGTGGTGATAATTGATTGCAGAAGCAACATCAATAGCAATGTTGAGTCTTTGAAGAATATTCAACTTTTTTGTTTCAGCTGCCTGACTTGTATCTTCATCAAGTGGACCAGGATGCAACCAGTCTTCGAGGCTTCCATTAATCATAAACTTGTAAACCAAAGCCTTGAACTCGTTCCCTCCGTAGAGAATAGCAGAAGAAAAGTACGAATCAGGAAGACCTTCTGGTAGCCCAAGATCGTTAACTAAGATCGGAAGATTCAACTAAAGAAGAGGAAGTTATGAAAGGAAAAAGAGAATTTTGAACAGAGAACTTGTTATGGAAGAAGATTCTCTTGAATTGGCTTGATTTTTGAGTTTTGATCGATTACAAATGTACATAAAATTAGACAAGCTATATATTCTTTTTAAAAATAAACTAAATAAAATAAAATAAAATAAAATAAATAAATTGAAACAAAGAAAATAATATTTTCTTACTAAATATCAAATTATTTATTTTATATTTTTAGTAAACACACCGCTATTTACAAATCCAAAGGAGTTTGACCACATAAATGTACATAAATTAGACAAGTAAGCCATATATTCTTTTAAAAAATTAAACTAAATAAAGGAATAAAATAAAATAAATAAATTGAAACAAAAGAAAATAATATTTTCTACTAAATATCAAATTATTTTATTTTATATTTTTAGTAAACACACTGCTATTTACAAATCCAAAGGATAAGGGAATGGTAGATATATACCATTTATAAGAAATAAAAGTTTTTGAAGCCACAAATTTGCAAAGGTGTTGATGTTTCTTTTAATGTAATTCAAACTCCTTATAAAGACTATTAAAATATTTTTTAAATGATATTTTTTAATGAGGTATTCTTTTCATCTATTTTTATTTATTTATGTATTGATTAGACATATTTCTTAAAAATAAATAGAATCATAATTTGGATTATATCACTCTTAAATATAATAACATAATATTTAAAAATTGCATAGTGAGATGAGTATAATTAATAATAAAATAAATTAAGAATTAAATTATAAATATTTTTTTTTTAAAAAAATTAAGTATTCATTTTTAATACAGTGAATAAGCAACAACCGATCGGGGAGACAAAGGATTAAGGATTTCTAGTCATTGGCTGTCCAATGGCAGGGAGTCTTAGTGACAGGGTGGCAATTTCTTATGGATAGAAATAACTGCCACGTTAGACCTTTAATAGAAGAAAATAAAATTTTAAATTGCATTTTTTTCAAACGAATATAATTTTCGCCATTCTTCAAATTGATTTAAAAAAAACAAAATATTCGTGGAGGTGAGGCTCCAGTTTAAAACTTTGAAATATTACTATGGTGCGTTGATAAAAGCGGATTTTTTTTTATGGAACATGCTTTTAAAAATAACGAAGTTTCTTACTTATTTTCTGTCATATTCAAGAAAAATATTATCCTAAAAATATTCAGATATATATAAAGAGAAAACTGTATGATGAGGTGAGAGGAAAAGTATGATGATGGGTATTGGCAGTGGGTAATGGGGGAGCACCTACGTACTTGTTTTAAAAGATTTTTATTGAGTTTCATTTTTCTTATTTTCAAAAAACTTATTTTCACTAAAAATAAAAATATATTTTTAATTTTTTTTAACCAACCGAATATGAGAAAATAAAAAAATATTTTTTAAAAATATTTTTAATTTTTTTAATTTTTTTAATTTTTTTATCTTTTTTGATTTTTTGAATTACAAGTTATAATTTCAGTTGTATTTGTTTGGTTTTACTGATACGAAGTTTAAAAGTAAAGAAAACTTTTTAATTCTCGATGAACTTAAAGTAAATATATATAGAATGTACTAAAATGTTCGTTAATCTTGTAGTTTTAAACATATCATGTATAAAAGCTAAATCAAAGCAGCTATCAAAAAGTTTGTTATATCTTCTTTAAACAAACTAAAAAGAAAAGAAACAAAACAAAATCGAAATCTGAAAGAAGATTTCTATTTCGTATTTAACAAATAAATAAAAAATATTATTTTAAAAATATTTATTATATATAATTTAGATAAATACCATGTAATCGAGCATGTCTAAGGTAGGCCATGGGTCCGAAGGGATGTGGGGTGCTGCATGGTGCGTGCGTGTGTGTGTGTGTGTGTGGGGTGGGGGGAGGGGGCAACAAATATAGAAATTCATTTTTCTACTAAGTTATTTTTCTACCAAAGAGCCGCTACGTAGCTTGTCACTGTTTCGATAACCCCAAGATCTCAAATTTAAAATCATCGTAGATAAAAACACTATAGCGCTTTTTCCTATCACCCCAGCCTTAATAAATGTAATTAACTAGAACCCGTCAGCCGACAGGCCAGAGCAGATCTCGCGAATTACTGAGCGAAAAAGTAAAAATAAATATTTGTCCTATCCTTGGTGGATAGGAATTACCACATTTATAAAAAAAAAAGAAAAATCCTATCTTGGCCCTATTCTTGGAGGTGGATGATATCCCTGTGTTATCCTTGATGGATAGAGTTTGGTATGTGTCGCTGATGGAGAAGGAAGGAATCAGATCCTCGTTTTGTTTGGCGATGTAGCTATCTCGATATCTATTAATTAAGCACATGACCCAGACAATGAAGATGCTCAACCCACATAGCAAGATTATTAAAAAATAAAACCCCATATAGACAATCTCAGCCATACAATGAGTGAGAGGCTATCTATCTAGCTATCATCCATAATCTCATCCATTTTCTTCCCTCCATCCATTCATTCATAAAATTCCACACCAAAAACCAAATTCTTCATCACTACACACTAACTGTACTGCTGCAATTCTAAAAGAAAACCAATGGCTTCGGCTGCTCTCTCAGTAGCCAACTCTTCTCTCCAGGTACCTCATTTCACTCACTCACCACTCTATTATTACCTGATCCCGACTTGTTCAGGATTGAGGCGTAGTTACATTGTTAGTAAGTTAACCAATAGAATGTATTTTTTTTCTATTGAATTGATGGACAGGTCAGCAACAAAGGATTCTCTGAATTCTCTGGTCTGAGAACCTCATCAGCTGTTCCATTTGGGAGGAAAACTAATGATGACTTGCTCTCTGTTGTTGCCTTCCAAACCTCTGTTGTGAGTACCTACTTCTACTACTACTAGTTAAGTTCTGTGCAATGACGGTGTAAAAAGTTATATACATAATTATCAGATCACTTAAAAGGTAATTATAGATAGTTCTCCGTGATAGCCATAAAACATTGATTCGTAACATGATCAGAATGTTAATATACTGTCCGTATATAACTTAAATTTAAAAAGTAAGAGAACCCTTTTTTAATAGATGAAAACATGTTTTGTACCCACTTTTCATTGAGTATAGGTATCAGCGCATTTTATACGGAGCTAGAAATTCAGAAGAAAAAAGAACTTATGCCGAAAGGATTTAATAATATATATAAATAAATATAAAAAATCAAATAAAAAATATTTATTTTTGACCTATTTACATAGTGTAGTATTTCAATGAAGGGGGTTGAATTAAATTCCCTTAGCACTCCTCTGCCACTGCCCCTGTTTTTTAGTATAGGTAGATTTGATGTTTGGTTAAAAGGAAAAAAGTAGTAGCCTCCACACAAAGATCTTGATGCAAATCCATTAATTTGATTAGTTTGAAGGAAGATCAGACAGTCTATTAAGGAAAATTTAGAATCATAAAATAAATTGGTAATTGCTTTCACTATTGTCTTATTACTTGACACTTTGAGGTCACAGCAAAACAGACTTTTAGATCTTGTGGTATCAAAATGTTTTTTTTTTGATCTTGGTCTTAAACATGTCATGTTTAGTTAGAATTAAAGAGTTTGAGACATTTTTTTTAAAACAGACTAAAGAAAAAAGTAAGAAAAAAGAAATTGAAAATGGAGGGAGTAATGATTGTATGACATCTAAATTGTACTTCCAACAATTTATGGTCATTGTATATAACAAGGTGTTTCTTGTGATAATTACATGGAATTGGATTTTACAAAATGTAGATTGGAGGAGGGAAGAACAAGAGGGGAGTAACTGAGGCTGAAAGTGGCCATCAATGGATTCGGAAGAATTGGAAGGAACTTTTGAGGTGTTGGCATGGTAGAAAAGACTTCCCTTGATGTCGTTGCCATCAATGACACTGGTGGTGTCAACAAGCCTTCACCTTCTCAAATATGACTCACCCTTGGCATCTTTGATGCTGATGTCAAGCCCAGCCGGACTGACGCATCTCCGCCGATGGAAAAAGCCATCCAAGTCGTCTCTGACCGCAACCCCTCCAACCTCCCCTGGGGGTAAGTTCTTTCATACCAACTTGAAATGAAAGACTTAAGTTGTATATGTTCACGTATAGCGTACATAAATTGTAGCTTAACCGGTTATAGCAGGTTAATTATCATCTAATTGCTACTATTGTTCAAATGTTTGTAATTTGTTCAGAGGATCTTTGGGATTGACTTGGTGATAGAAGGTACCGGAGTGTTTGTTGACAGAGAAGGCGCGGGGAAACACATCCAGGCAGGTTTTTAAGAAGGTGCTCTAGTCACCGCCCCTGGGAAAGGTGACATCCCTACTTATGTTGTTGCGTCAATGCTGACCCTACAGCCCTGATGAACCTATAATCAGCAATGCCTCTTGCACCACCAACTGCCTGTTCTTTTAAGGTTCTTGACCAAAAATTTGGTAATGCATCTTTATCTAGTTACATACGAAAGCATAGCTCTGGTTTTACTGTCAGTGTATGTAATTTAAATTCAATAATAAATATATTTCCGTTCATAGGCATTATCAAGGGAACCATGACAACTACTCACTCTTACACCGGTGACCAAAGGCTTCTTGATGCTAGCCACAGGGATCTTAGACGCGCACGAGCTGCAGCTCTCAACATAGTTCCAACCTCAACTGGTGCTGCAAAGGCTGTGGCCCTTGTCCTCCCAAGCCTTAAGGGGAAGCTCAATGGCATTGCCCTCCGTGTGCCCACCCTAACGCCTCGGTTGTGGACCTTGTTGTTCAAGTCTCCAAGAAGACATTTGCTGAGGAAGTGAATGCTGCATTCAGAGAGGCTGCTGACAAGGAGCTCAATGGCATTCTCTGTTCATGGCGAACCACTGCGGTCAGTTGACTTCCGGTGCAGTGACGTGTCATCAACTGTTGACTCTTCACTCACAATGGTCATGGGAGATGACATGGTTAAGGTTATTGCTTGGTATGACAATGAATGGGGTTACTCACAGAGGGTGGTTGATCTTGCTGACATTGTTAAACCAGGAAATAAAAATATGAAAAAGAAAGCAGTACTGCTAAATAGTGGCTTAATTGATTTATTTTTAACCCTGTCTGTAGATTATTATTCCTTTTTTGAAAATTGTAATGAGAACCAAAACAATTTTCCACCTTGTGAAATCTCAGTTCAATAAAAGTTCCCTTTCTTGTCTTTATACAGTCTGCTTCTGAATCTGCTGCAAAGCATTCAAGAGTGGATTTATTACTAGAAAAGAATTCTTTGAACATAAAAGCTTTATACTTATTACAAGATATTCTGTAGTTCCAACATCATGTAATCAGGTGGTATGTTTCTCGAACTCCTCAAAAATACTGCTAAGTGTGTGTTATATCCTCCGAAAGCTATGTATTTTTGAAGAATCTGATACCGGAGAGGCAACATATTTGGAGGGTCCCGGTAACATAGATCAGGTGATGAAAAAACTTGTTATACTCATGGGTAACTACAACAAAGACAGTTGATTTATAACTAGAAAAGAAACGATATTTTTAACGTGCTCCTGAAATTTTTTCTGATTTCAGAAGAGCTTCCTTGATAGAGTACAACTGGGAAACAGTCTCAGTGATGTTCATTCTTTCAGCTCCAGAATATGCAGAACAAGCAACCCCCACTCGAAGAACAGAAACCAGACACTCCTTATTCTGGTAGATACTTGTGCATTCAGCTTTATTGTCTTCATTACTTCTGTAAAGAAGGGATGGATCTATGTCTTCGACAGCTCCATTAAGCAATGCATGTTTAGCGAAACTTGGAAGGTCTAAACCATCCCTAAACATTCCATCTGTTGGCCTTTTTCCTGTGAACATTTCTAGCAAGAGGATCCCGAAGCTGTACACATCACCACAAGTCGATAGCTCGCTTCCCATCCCATATTCTACAATTCACAAAAAAAGGATTAATAACTTTCTTAATAGGAACATAACTTAGTATGAGTTGATTTTCTAAAAATAATGCAGTATGTGTGTAACAATTAAGAGATAGCTTATGATATTGATAAAGCAACTCTGTCAAAGAAAGTTATGGTTAATAAGTGTGGTACAAGAATATGCTGAAATAAGCACGACACATAAGTTACTCTGGCAGGATGGAAGAAGTACTGAGAAAAGAAATTGTACCTGGAGCAGTATAACCAATAGTTCCTCTAACAAGACTAGAGCTTCCTGTTGAAATAGAAGAATTTTGTGCAGTTGGTTGAAGGAACTTTGCCAAACCAAAATCACCAATGTGCCCGACCAATCGGTTGTCTAGAAGAATGTTGCTTGGCTTGAGATCACAGTGAACTACTGGAGTCTCACAGTGGTGATGAAGATAATTGATTGCAGAAGCAACATCAATAGCAATGTTGAGTCTTTGAAGAATATTCAACTTTTTTCTTTCAGCTGCCTGACTTGTATCTTCATCAAGTGGTGCCTGACTTGTATCTTCATCAAGTGGTGCCTGACTTGTATCTTCATCAAGTAGACCAGGATGCAACCAGTCTTCGAGGCTTCCATTAACCATAAACTCGTAAACCAAAGCCTTGAATTCATTCCCTCGATAGTCAATTCCTGAACAAGCTGTGAGAACCTTGACCAAATTCCGATGTCTTATGTTTCTCAAGACTTCACACTCAGCCATAAAGCTTTTGGTTGCTCCATGACGCGAGAGGTTTAATACTTTCACTGCGACAACTGTTCCTCCATCAAGAGTTCCTTTATAAACAGATCCATAGCTACCAGAACCAATCAAGTTGTCTTCAGAGAATCCATTAGTAGCTTGAAGCAAACTTTGGTAAGATACATTTATGAGAGACTCACCCAATGAACTTGAAACAGGCTCCCTTTTCGGTTTCTTTAACAAGAAACAAAAAAGTAAAGTGACTAGCATACCAAGTCCTAGTATACCAAAGACAACTGAGATCACAATCTTGAGGATAAACCTCGAACCAAATTTTTTCGATCTTTTGATGTCACACTCTGGAAGATGAATGTTAGGCACACCCCCACAAAGTTTTGGATTTCCAATTACTGATATTGCACTTGCATTCTTAAAGACACCATCATTTGGTAACACTCCTTCGAAATTATTGAACGATAAATTCAAGAGTTGAAACTTAAATTCCTCCAAGTATTTTGGTATGTGGCCAGACAAATTATTCCTAGAAAGGTCTAAAACATGGAGTCCTCTCAAAGAACTGAAGGAAGGAGGAATAATCCCTTGAAAGAAGTTCCCTTTCATGTCTAAGGCTTCGAGTCTCACACAGCTACCAATGGTACTTGGGATTTTACCATTCAGGTTATTCATGGAAACATTAAGATATTCAAGATTTCTCATGCTTCCAACTTCAAGAGGAATGAAACCATCTAGATGGTTCTCAGAAATGTCTACAGCAACTAAGGAAGAGAGAGCGAAAAGTTCCTTAGGTATCTTCCCTAACAGATTATTGTAAGCTAAATATATTTCAATCATGTAATTGCAATTCCCTAAACTTGCAGGTATCTCCCCGATAAGATTATTTTCGTGAAGAAGAAGGATGGATACTACACTCAGATTTCCCAGAGATGATGGAATATTCCCTGAAAATCTATTCCTAGCCAAATCCAAAATCTGCAGTTTATTAACTTTCCCAAAATTGGTAGGAATAGTACCAGTAAGTAAGTTTTGCCTCACCTGAAATTCTTCCACATTGATGAAATTTCCAATCTCAGCCGGTATGCTACCGCGTATTCTGTTGTATGACAGTTGCACAACCTGAAGCTCAGTTGAGAGATTTCTGAAGGATGCAGGCAGAATCCCTCCAAAATTATTGAACTGAATCTCCAAAATTCTGAAACGAGACGCATTAGTCAGAGAGGAAATGAAACTTAAATCATCTGGTTCTCCAGTTCCAAGATGATTCCCAGGCATGGTTAGCTGTTGAAGCTCATTCAGGTTCTCAAAACTTGGTACACTTCCTGTAAGTTGATTAAGTCCAGCAAGAAAGCGCACCAGCTTTGTTGAATTGGACAACGAAGATGGGATCGATCCAGAAAAGTTGTTCCCACCAATGATCAATAATTCGAGATTTGGGAGGGTGATTCCCAAACTTGAAGGAAGTGTACCTTGGATTTGGTTTAGTCCAACATCAAATGTTCTGATGGAAGATATGTTGAACATTGCAGAAGGGACAGTACCTGTCAAATAGTTTGCAGCTATTCCTATATGTTCTAAGTTTTTCAGCTGCCCAAATGAGTCAGGGATTTTCCCCTGAAGATTATTCAATGGTGCATATAATCCTCTCAATGATGTTAAGTTTCCAAAAGAAGAAGGGATTTCACCTGTCAAGTTGTTTCGAGTGAGTAACAAGTACTCGAGTTTGGACAAGGCGCCTAGCTCCAGAGGAAGGCTTCCAGCTAACTTGTTACCTCCAAGGACAAGAGATACAAGATTTGAGCACCTTGATAAATTTGAGGGAATATCTCCATGAAATGAGTTGTTACCAAGAAGTAATCGTTGTAGCCTTCTCAAACGACCTATCTCCGATGGGATTTCACCATGGAAGCTATTGTTCGACAGGTATATAGACCTGAGGAAACTCATGTTCCCAATGAAGGGTGACAAGGGACCATCTAGTTTTTGGTTCGCGACGTTTAGTTGAACAACTCTCATGTGTTTATGTCCACAAGTAACACCAGGCCACTGGCAAAAGTGTACGGATGCATTCCATGGTTTCAGATATCCAAAAGGATCATTTACAGCTCCCTTGAATGCAAGTAGTGCTTGTTGGTCTGTGTCATTTCCATGACACAATGCCATAGAAAAACAAACAAAACTTGTAATGAAGAATAGAAGAGAACTACTACTATTTACTAAAATATTGGAGGAGAAGAATGCTGAATCCATGTGTGAATTCAGAAGCATAACAAATTTGGTACTTGTTTTTGTCTCTGAAACTCTTGAGAATATATAGAGGAGTTTAGCAAGCTACACAGCTTAGTATGAGTTTACAGACAGGACAACTTGGTATAGAAAATAAATGCTGTTATTAGAGGCAACTGCTGACCAGTCATCTTGTACTCCTTCCGTTTCATTTTTACCAGTCACATTTCGCTTTTCGAGAGTCAAACTGTATGAACCATAACCAACATTTTAAGATGTATTTTTTCATATCATATTAATATGAGAAGGAGTGCAACTTATAGTTTTTGAATATCTAAATTTAAAATTTAAAAATATTGAACTAATCTAATTTAATTTAGCTCCGAAGATTAATCAAATTGACTCTTGTGAAGTGAAACGTGATAAAGTGAGAACGGAGGGAGTATCTTGCAAATGCATCTAATTGTATTTCTTTCTTTTGTTTGACAAGTTGACTATGATGTAATTCCCAAAGTCAAGCTTTTTAGAATCTGCTAAAACTTATTTTAAAATAGTTCAACTTGATTATTACTTGTTCATGATAAGTTGACTATAATGCAATTCCCAAAGTCAAGATTTTAGAATCTGCTAAAACTTGGGGTGTGTTCGTTATTGGCCGGATAAATATTTTCCGATTTTCTCATGTTTGGTTCGTCAAGATTTTTAGAAAACATTTCTCTAGGAAAATAAATTCTTTAAAAATGAAAACAAGTTCTACGAGTGGCACTCGCTAGGGTGGTCGAGTTAGTTGTGCAGGGGATATCCCAAATGGGGGGTTTGAGGTTCGAAAGCCCCCTCCATGCTTTCTCGATCAAGTTCGTCGCACAAGACTTGTCTAGTGCGGTTTACCTCGCCTGCGTAGTCTGTGCGCTATTACATTGGAGCGGGGTTTACCCTCTGTGCACCCAAAGGGCCGGTAGTGGTTGCAGGTTCCCCTGTCGTCAAAAAAAATAAGTTCTACAAGTGATATTCCACAATA